>JAECUM010001467.1:0-219087 GCA_016617855.1 Megalonaias nervosa
TGATAAATGTATATTTCCTTACCTCTTGATTGAGGTAAGTTGGAGTTAGATCTGTTCCCCCACCAAACCACGACTGTTTTGTCCCATCTTCATTTTCCACCTCAAAATATCTGTAGTTAAAGTGAATTGTGGGCACATATGGGTTTCTCTGAAGAAACAAATCAAAATGGCAAAATGAAAACCCCACAGAGCTGGTGCTACTGTTTTTCTGTGTATTAAATACACCCAACTATGAACAGGATTGATCTGGTTCTGCCATCACATAACGTATAAACAAATCAGGGTCTATGTTATTCATTCAACTTTTTCATTTTAAGCAAATAGTATGGATGCAGATTTGCAGGTGCATTATAACGTGGTATATTACAGTGTATGTTCATATTGTGAATATCTCACAATGTGAAATAAAATCTCTCCTTATGGTGTATGCATATACTTTTAATATCAAACAATGTGGAAAAAAAGCTCCTAGGAAAGACTGGAGCCATGACAGCTCAGTGGTTATCTAGCCAGACAAGTCATCCAAAGGGTGCATATTGAAGCCCTGCTACTTGATCGGCCCTGGTAGACTTTCATCATGTGTTCCAGGGCATTTTTTTCACTTCAACTGCCTCAGCACTATCCCTGTCAGCAGTAATGTTAAGGGAGGTTAGCCCCAAAAACTGCAGATATGCATATCCTGTTTAAGTCTGATGGATATATATATATATATATATATATATATATATATATATATATATATATATATATATATAATTGTATTTATTATTAGAAAACAAGACATCAAGACATAACACTTACAGGATGAATAACAGCACTAATCCCAGTTGCAAAGAAAGGCAGATTCTTTCCAGACAGACTTTTGCCTCTGAAATATATTTAACACAAACAGTTTTCACAAACATAAAACTAAAGGATTCTGAAAGGTTTATCAGTTTGATCGAAGAGGTGCAACAGTTTTTAAACAAGTGTCTAAACAAACAGCAAATAAATAAACAGAATATAAAAACCATAAAATGCCGAAAGACAGCAGCTTACTGTAAGGTCAGTATATAAGTCTTATTATCTTTATTTCTTCGATTCCAAATATCACTGAAAATGAGATATAAGAAAATGAATATATAATACAGCAACAATGTTTTACAAAAGATATTGTTTTAAAGAAAATTGTGGCATATCCTGAAGAGCACATAATGTTTGATCCCATTAGTATGGTTTAGCTTTTTAAATGTTGTTGAATTATAGGCGAAGTTTGGTCTATCTACTTTAATAGCAAAGAAATACTCAGTCTATACAAAACTGAAATTAGGCCCCATTTTGAGACCCATTAATATATATTTTCTTTAGAACTTAAAAAAGATTTCAGGATAATAGCATGCAGTTACCATATTTTCTGCACATTTTCAGATGGCAAAATAATTACTTTTTGTCTAAAAACATATAAACATTAAAAATAACTTAAACAAATGAAAATTCCAAGACCATGCAACCAAAACCCATACATATGATATTAAGCTTCCCATTAAGCCAAACAGCAAATTAATCAAACATTTTATATGATACGAAAATCAATGTTACATGACAATTTTTGTCTCTTTTTATTTCAGTCCATTACAAAATGTAAGCCGATTGAAGAAACACAAAGTCACACATGAAGCAAAATAATCCATGCTTTAATTTCTTACTAACATCTAGTGCCCATGAAAATCTGCATAAAAAGAGATCACAGAGTTTGTCATTTAAAGAAAAACAAAACTGAAAACAGATATAATACGACAAATCTTGACTGTATTATTCCAGATAGTTCAAGCAGAATTGTATTCCATTAGTGGTGGTAATGTAGAAAGTCAATCCTAAATACTACTAACAGAACCAATAAAATGATCCCAGTTTGTGTCATAGTAAAATATTACTTACAGGACCATTAAAATGACCCCAGTTTGTGTCATAATAAAATATTACTTACAGGACCATTAAAATGATCCCAGTTTGTGTCATAGTAAAATATTACTTACAGGACCATTAAAATGATCCCCGTTTGTGTCATAGTAAAATATTACTTACAGGACCATTAAAATGATCCCAGTTTGTGTCATACTACTTACAGGACCATTAAAATGATCCCAGTTTGTGTCATAGTAAAATATTACTTACAGGACCATTAAAATGATCCCAGTTTGTCATACTACTTACAGGACCATTAAAATGATCCCAGTTTGTGTGGTCCAGTACCAAAACCTACTCAAGGCTAATACCAAACTAAATTACATTCCAATACTTAGAAATACATAACAGTACAGTAATGCATGAAACAAGGGTCTGTTTTGTGCTTGTTTATTATTGTACAATATGTTTTTGTCCACTGAAACTAATTACTATATACATGACCAGTATGTGACCTGGTGCAGGTGTCAGCATAATCGACAATGGAAGTGTTCAACAAAATGTTTGAGATTGAGACTTTTGACTTTAAACAGATTTTCCAAGGAATAAAACATGACATATTCTTCTGCTGCATTTATAATTTAGATTTCTCTTTCTACAGGTGAGTAAATATAGTTTACATTTTTGTATATTTTTCTTATATTAATTTCAGTAACCTAATTAACAGTGAAACATTTTTCTCCAAACGTTTGACAATTTTGATCATGCAATTAACTTGTTAATGCTATTTCTAATGATAAACAAGCCATACCCACTCATTCTGATGACAAGCAAGCCATTCCTGACCTTTCTGATGTTAAGCCATTCCACAATTTCTAATGATGAGCCATTCCACACTTCTGATGTTAAGCCATTCCACACTTTCTAATGATAAGTTATTCCCACACTTCTGATGATAAGCACATCATTCCCACACATTCTGATAATAATAAGCAAGCCATTCCCATTTTTTCTGATCATAAGCCATCCCCACACATTTGGATTTTAAGCAAGCTGTTCCAACAGTTTCTGATGACAAGCCATTCCACTTTTTCCTGATAAACCATTCCACACATTCTGATGATTAACAAGCCATACACGCACACACAATCTGATGATAAGCACATCATACCCACACATTCTGATGATAAGCAAGCCATTCCGACACATTCTGATAATAAGAAAGCCATTCCAACACTTTCTGATGTTAAGCCATTCCAAACACTTACTGATGATAAGTCATTTCCATACTTTTTGATAATAAGCCATTCCATACTTTCTCATGGTAAGTGAGCCATTCCTACACTTTCTGATGTTAAGTCATTCCACATCCTTTGATGATAAGCAAGCCATTCTCACATTTTCTGATGACAAGTCATTCCCCCACTTTCTTTCTGACAAGCATGGCATTTTCACACTCTCTGGAAGTCATTCCCATGCTTTCTGATGATTAACAAGCCATTCCAACTCTCTGATATTAAGCCATTCCACACTATGTTAAGCCATTCCATACTTTCTATGTTAAGCCATTCCACACTTTCTATGTTAAGCCATTTCATACTTTTTGATAAGCAAGCCATTCCCACACTTTCCAATGATAAGTGAGCCATTCCCATATACTTTCTGATGATAAACCATTCCCACTTTCTTTTGATAACTGAGTCATTCACACACATTCTGATGATTAGTGAGCCATTCCCACGTACTTTCTGAAAACGTAGCATTAGTCAGCCTTTTTTTTCTTATCATTGTAGGATTACATTTATATCTGTAAACAACAAAGCAAGAAAAATATATTTTGACAGAAAATTGTTGGTGTCTGTAAACAAACACTGACTGATAACATACAGAAAATATGGTAAGACAGTTCATAAGCAATCTTTGGATAGTGCTGGTGTTTGGAAACATATGACCATCAACATATGTTGTGTGAGATAAATATCTACAGCCCTACAATTATGTAGGCCTTAAATGTTTGGTTTAGCACAATGTAGCAAAACAAAAATTAAACTACAAGAAAAATTAATGATGAGCCATTATAGAGACAAACTGTGGAGTCTTGACCATGTTTATCTTTTTCTTCTTGTTCATCAACTACCTCTACCTTGATTTCATTTGCTGAACTGCTGCAGGCGGTAAATTGCCATGGACGACAGAGATGTTGACCCCAGCTTTCTCAAATACCATTCCATCCTGTATCACACAGGAAATGCCACCACCACCCTATTAGAAAGACAATATAATAACAAATTTATTACATGCTGTTTCAGAAATTACAATTATTCAGTACTAAAATGTGAAAAAACCCAAAGTACTATTTTGTCCAGAAGTTTTTAGATGTTTAGTGTTTTTCGGGTCAATGGCAAAATGGCACAAGGAGACATTATCTGAGATTGGTGTGTGTGTGTGTGTGTGTGTGTGTGTGTGTGTGTGTGTGTGTGTGTGTGTGTGTGTGTGTGTGTGTGTGTGTGTGTGTGTGTGTGTGTGTTCATAAGTAAATATGTACAGGCTTTAATGGCACATCAACATCAGTACAACACTGAATAATAGTGCCAAGTAAAAGTTAGGAAATAAAATTGGTAAAGATATAGAAATAAAAATTGCTATAATCTTTGGAATGATAAACCCCACCCCCCAAAAAATAAACACTAATTACTATAAGGTACAAGATGGAAGATAAAGCTGTATAAAATTCTTTACAAAGTATAAAAGATCAAGGCAAATAAAGGTAAAATCACAATAAAGTGCCAGCATTTCAATCTAAACCACATATATATATATATATATATATATATATATATATATATATATATATATATATATATATATATATATATGTATATATATACATACATACATACACACACACACACATGCGTGCACAGATTCAGTTGTTTATCATGTTCTTAGATACAACATTTCCTCTATTAAAACATTTGACTTTAATTTCCCTGGCCAATTCCTAACTACTATGTATTCCAAAGGCTTTGTGTAACATTCTTTTCAACATTTTCTAATTGGCTAATATGGTGTTTCATCTGTGTGGTCCACATGAAAAACTTAGCTCCATTTTAACATTTTTATCACTTGATGCCTTGAAACAAGATCAACAAAGGCAGTCATTTAAATAACAAGAGCATAAATACATAGGCACCAGGTAACAAAAGGGTGATAATCACATGCCATTTATAATCAGTAAATAACAAATGTTTAACAAAGACAACAGGTAACAAAGGCATGATAATCACACCTCGTTCAGAATCATTACCGAATCATTCAAAGTTCCCAATAGGGATTTGTTACAGCAAGCAGACAATGACAATTTTGCTTACAGCGTCTGAAGAAAAGTGTCAGGATTTGATTTCCTGCAAGTTCTAGACTAAGTTCTGGTTCATGAGGATGTTCATTCCCATGTAAATGAAGTCCTTTGATGGAATCAGCTTGGACTTCTCAAGAATGGGTAAGAGACCCAACTGAAATACTGGGATGAACAATGGAATAGAACTTGATGGTGGAAATGAACCTGAACATTATTGATGAGGTGAATACTCTGGTTGTAGAAGTGTTTCCGGATGGCAGAACCTGGAATTGAAAACTTCTTGGTCCAAGCAAAACTAGAGATATTTCTAGGTGGAGGAAATACTGAGTTGTGTAAATAGGCATTCTGAAAGTCAATTAATATCATCCATTATGATGGATGCACTGCATTTGGGATTGAGGTAGTGGTCTCTATCCTGAAATTTTCCTCCTGAAAAAACCAGTTTAACAGGGAAAGATAGATTGTTACATGAAAATTCCTGCTTTTCTTGGCAAACAGGAATATTCTGGAGTAGAATGCAGAAGACTGATCATTCAGGAACCTCCTGACTGCCCCTTTCTGCAAAATGGTGTGCACCTGATTCCTTATTGCCATCAGATTGGACTAGTGAAATAGCATGAGAGTTGTAGATAAAGGGGATTCTTCCTGAACTGAAGTCACACTCACTATAGAAGGGACCCTTCCATTCCATGTGATGCCTGATAAAGCCTCCAAAAAGAGGACTACATGATCACCTATAAGGACTTCTGGGAGAGGAATGCACAGCAGTAGAGGGTTTAAGTCCCTAGGACTGTCTAGATACCCACTCCTTCCTTAATAAAGGAAGGTGGGTTTAAAGAACTTCCTCCTATCAGTGATTTCCAGGCAGTGGACCCTATTGACATGGAGGAGGTTTCATTTGACATTGCACATTGGACTGTGGCTGCATCTGTCTAACAATTTTAGTGCATGGCTCTGGGGGGCAATCTATGTTAGCATGCTTCCTGGCTGATTGCAATGGACCAGAAGCAGTAGATTTATGCTGATGATCATTCAAATCTTGCAAAGCCATGCTTGGTATCAGTCTGCCAAAGAAGCAGCCCTAAGAAGGTCTTTAAAGCAGCATCACACTAATCTGAGATGAATGGTGCACCTCTTTCCTTGTGGAAGTCAGCAAAACACTTTCCCCGAGACTAGTGATGCACATCATGAAAGGCAGCACTGCATTATTCTGAGACAAGTGGTGAACTTCTTTCCTCGCAAAAGGCAGCATCACACTACTGTGAATGTGAGGGGTGTTTGACTTTTCATCCCTTCTGGAGGATGGTGATCAACTCCTTGAATGTTCATTCACTCCTGTGGGATGGGTCTTACCTGTCTCCACAGAGTCTAGTCCCATATGCCCTTGGGACATGGGATTATTCTTCTAAGCTGAAAAACTAGTCTTCTTACGGTGGGCTTCTTGGGGCTCTGTAATAGCAAAACTTGAAAATTCAAACAATGAGTGTAATTGTCATTCCCTCCACACTCTACAAGTACTTCTAAAATCGGCTAGTTTCCAGATTTCATTAGTCCATATTGTGTAAAAAGGTGCAACAATTCTTATTTGTTAACTTTAAACATGTTAGGAGGTCTGGGTGAGTGTCCCAAAGGAAGTTTCTTGTTACCACCCTTTCCCCAAACTATCTTGACATTGTCCTCTAAAACAGAACAATATTAACAACAATATTTATTATTTCACATGTGATACTCACCTGCATTTTATGTAGCATGTGCTATATAAACCCCCGTGTATTTGCACAAGGTAAACAATGATTTACTCATATAGAATTTATAGCCTTTTCTTTAATAGGGACAATTTTCATTTGTTAAACCTTTATTGTTCTCCAGGAGCAATACAAAAATACACAATAACAATGTGACATGAGTCACATGAATCATATTAAAATACCATGGTGAAATAGAGAAAACACTGCAATGACATTTAGTTAGTTATTTAATTAAATGAATTACGAATTTCTATGAACTGAGGTAGGACCTGTGTTGCATAAGAACTTAACACATAAGATTTACCCATAACCAACTGAATTTCTGAAAATAAGAGGGGTGAACTCTAACCCCTAAAGGATGGTATACAGTGTGGTAACATATGAGGTCCCATAATGAACCAATTTCTGAACAGGGGTGGGGGTTACCAGTATGTAAAATAGTATACATTAAGGATACAGGTAACAACAAGATAACATTTGTTGAAGGAAGACGGCAATGCATTGAAACTCTGGCAACATTAGAAATTTCCTCTGGTCACAGCTTTGACATGAGTATTCACATCAACTGGGCAAGGTTGTTTGACATGCAGTTGTGATGGGTAAGTTATTGCTGCTATTAAATAGACTAAAAAATGTTGCCAGTTACGTTTGATATAGACATGGGATACAAAAATGCTTGGTGTCCATGTGAATTGTTCTTTATAACAAGGAGGCACATTATGAAATGCGCTCATTTCAAACAATTGTCACATGGAACTCAATTTCTTGCTATGTACATTGTTATGAATTAACTGACAGAAGCAGGAATTCTAACATACTGGGTACAAACTTGAAACAGTAATATTCTACCAAAGTTGCAGCTGAATAAATAAGTGACAGCTGAGCGACAATGAATGTAAACCTCTAACATACTGTGAACAATGTATTCTCATGGGTATTCATTTTCATGGTTGATGAGAAATTACATTGGTACATAAATTCATGGTCTCGGAACAGGGTTTACTTGCTGCTACAGAAAGATTAGAGTTTGCTGGGTCTTTAAATCTGACATCTACAGCAACCATAAAATCTAAGCACATCTGGTACTCCATGAGAAATAGTGAATACATAATAACTCCTTAACATTGCTGACACCAACTCAACCAATGCCACTAGCACTGTCATAATAGCGTTATCTGCATCTCAGTATTCAAAAGATGAACTATAATGTGCTGTCAGTGGCTAGGTACATTCTTTTATCTCGAGTTACACTATAGAAACAGTCAATGAAAAAAGGGCCACTGTAACATGTAACATACCTCATTTCTGATCCATCTATCCACAACAAATTTTCTATCTTTCTCTTCCTTTTCCAGAGCCTGACAAACTTCCCCCTTAATAAAATTTAAAAAAAAGAGAGATTAGTCTGCACAAATCTTAAAATCTCCACGCTGTAAACCTATATCTACATGAATGCAATATGGTCTGTAAGTTTTCACTGAAGATCTATGATCAGACAGTCCTCTGTTTACCATAGACTGCTGCCTGCCATAAAAAGGCACTTCATCGTAACGGCTCTATTAAAGTAAGATATAAATGGATAACAGTGCCACAACTAACATTATCCTGTATGAGGAATGTACCATTATTACTGCACATACTCACAGAGAAGTCACATGCTTTAATAGAAATATTTTTGCCAGGATTGATGGGAGTATGCAACTGATCTACCTATGCTTTAAATAAACATACCTCTCCCTTGATAACTCAGGAGCAACAGGGTCAATAAACATCAATCACAGCATGGGTATGAGCATGAGATAGTGAGTAGGACTTAAATTTTGGGTAACAGTAGGGGACAGTGTTAGGGTTCTAGATCGCAATATCAATATAGGATTATCTACACAGGCAGATTATCTGTGAGTATATGCAGTAATACCATAGAAACTTCAAATATTCTCGGACATTAGGCACCAAAAAAAGCTAAGCAAAATTTCAAAATATAGCCTAACTCAAACTTGTATGATAAAATTTTTAAAACCAAGAAGCTAAAATGTAACTGTCTTTTGCTTAATGATTATGAGAAACATATATGGTACAAGACCTTGTTTTAAATACATGTTTTTACAGTAAATGTACAAACTGAGGTAAAAATATAAAAACAAAAAATGCCACACAAACACTGTCCATATCAATTTTTAAAGCAGAAAATGCATGTGATGCCATCATTATCACTTATTTAAAACAAAATCTATGTCAACATTACAAAGTAATGGCTAGTCAAATAAAACACTGATATTTCTTGTCATGCCTTGATACAACATAAGTAGTTATCAACCTTGCTAAAGCAGGGAAAGAAGCTGAACATTATGCTCATCCATACACTTTATGTTATACCAACAATCGTTATGACAGTCGTACTGGACTCCTCTAAGGTCTTACTTAGTAGTGTATGTAAGGGCAGATGAGGTTATATTGCTAGGTCTCCATCTCACCTGTATTCTCATAATCAAAAGTTCCATCTTTGTCTTCATTGAATCAGGATTCTGAAATTGATTAAAGATTGCCTGTAAATATAGGATAGTCTGCTTTTGCAAGATCAACACTTTTACTACTTAGCTTGAAATGACACAATATTAGATGATATTGAAATGACATCAATTTTAATCTATGTGCACTCTGAGAGAGATTGCATTTATAATTACATGGTTGCAAATATATATATATATATAATTTTAATAATCACAAAAACTGTCCTGTGAAAGTAAATAAGTCAACAAAACATATACAAGAGCCTGGAAACACTTAGCAATTAACAACTTCATTGTGCTTCTGTACTTGAAATTTTATGCAATCTCAATAATTTCATACTGAAACCTGAACTCACCAACACACCCTTTTCCTCATGTACCTGACAATACAAGTCAATTGTTTTTAACTTGTACAAATTTTATGAATTTTTAAGTTTTCAATTCAGCTAATATTTATTGTGCAATTAGTGACATGGAACCTTTCCTGTACTTTAACTGCCCTTACTTCAAGATAGATTTTCCACTAAGAGTAGCACAAGAAAATCTACACAGCCCATACATTTTTAAATGATTCTTGGATTGCTTAAACACTTAGGTATGTACATATATATAAATATATCAAAATGCTATACAAATTATACTCATTTCTCCCATTCTCATTGCTCCCTAATCATGTGGTATTAACTATTTTCATCTCAATAAATAAGCGCACCATCTGCCAGAGGTTGTAGATCAATAGAAAATTTATCAAAGATCAACTTTCCCTTCACTACCCCAACCTGCTTAATATAAGTCTATCAGATCTCATACTGAAAGACAAATTATGTTCTGTTTGTTTGAATTAATTCATGGTAATGATGGTTAAAAATGATGCAATCAGTCATTTAACTGACCTTGTTTGCATATCATGAACTGCCAAAATTTGGTAGACAAGTGTCCCACAATGCTGCAATAGAGTATGACTCTATCTGCTGATTTAATTAATGATATAAAAATATATAAATAAAATTACTCCAATAGGCACTGTACCCTCCAGTAGACATTGTTTAATGTGTGAATTATTTCTAAGTACAATAAACTCATTCCTTTGCTGCACTCACTTGTGAGTTCCATCGTTGTAGGCACTTTTAATAAAATGCAATGTGATCAAACATTCATTATCCTCTATTTTTTACAGGTACATTATCTAAGATTCAATCAGAACCGGAAGTAACTGCACATTCTTCTTTAAACAGAATAGTTTACAGATTTCATACTTTTTATTACATTGCGGGAATATTGATCTAGCACTTGAAATTTAAATTTGCTACAAAAAACGTTACCGTGTATTTGGAAGTCAAAAATACAAAGATTTAGAATCTTTAAACGTCATATATACTCGCTTACTAGTTCAATCCAAACTGAAAACCATATGCACCCTAATCTGCAGTTGCATAATGCACCAGAAGATCAGGGCCTATGCTGTCTTTTCTACTGATAACTCTTAACAAACTTACCAAATATTCTGGTACATTATGTGATCATGACAGATCTGGGTGGGTCTATGTAGTTGACAGCTGGACTTGACTTATCAGCAGGTATATATGGTACAAAATTTGCTATTCCCATTCTCACATCCATATGGAAATGTTCTGGATATCTAGTATTAAAATGAATAAGGCAAACCAATTCCCGAGATTACACTGTAGATTAAACTGTGACCTGTGAATGTTTAAATTGAATCAATCAAATAACATGTTACTTCCTCCGATATGTTAGAATTTAACTCTTCAACACAGAACAGTGTGATTTAGTACTGAGCATTTAATTTTGTGGAATAAATTTTTCAGTTTGTGAACAATTTTCTTAACTTCTTTGATCAAGAGGGTTTAAATTATCTCCACATTTGCATCATTCACTTGATCTTGAATTTTGAGTTTGTAGCAACCGCTAAATGAAAATTGGTATCCCACAAATAAAAGTTACTTAGAATTAGAGCAAATTTATTTACCATATATACTCACATGTAAGTGGGATCCAACTGCAAACTGCATATATCCAGATCTGCTGTCATATAGTGCATCAGCAGTCTGTTAGAAGTAATCAATAGAACAATTACTGACCCTTAGTAGCTGATGCATTATGTGATGCCGGATAAGGGTCTATTTTCTTTGCAGATGGACCAGACTTAGAAGTGAGTACATATGACAGATATTAACTCGGATGATATAGGGCTGGAATGGTTGACAACAATTGTTTTGACTGATTACTTCTAAATATTACAAAGGACTCTGTGGAAAAATATTTTGATAAATAATATGGGCATATATTTGTATATTAGACTAATGTCCCTTTTATGTGCTATATTAAACAGAATCTGCACCTAAACCAATGACATGGCTATATAATGTAATAGATGGTGTAAAATTGTCATAACAATTTACATTATTGCATCAAGTTGAAAAGTAAGCATTATTTACAAACATCGCACATTATAAGATTTCACCAATTTAATCAGTTCAGTACCTATACTGTGAAAGACAGAAAGGCAACTGAAGGAACTTGGCTTTGACTGGCACTGAAAACTGGTGAAAGTTAATATTGGTGAGAGAGAGAGCTGATCATCAGGTGGGACAATGCATTGATTGACACTGAAAACTGCTGAAAGTTAATAATGGTGAGAGAACTGACCATCCCAAGGGACATAACTTTGGCTCTGATTAAAAAGCTGAGGCTCCTCTTTCACTGGTGAAATAATCATTAAGAACTTAAGAATATAAATTTTTCTATATGAAATTTATACATTTGTTTTAATGATACACTGAGAATACCACCTTCTCCAGATCTTTTATATCTGTTATGGGATCTGTCATCCACAAAGACTTTTGACTCTGTACAGGGGAAGCAGCAAGGACCTGAAACATTAAATTTGAAAGAGCCGACTTTTAATTACCCATCATTGGGAAGCAATAATATTATAACCCGTTACAAATCAGGTTACTTTCTATTGCTATAGGTTCAATGCATAGAGGATACCTATATTTTTTCAGGAGATACAATCTAACCCTGCTACAGAATGCTGCTTCATTATAGCACAAATTTAGGTATAACATTACTGTGGCATGGCTCTGCTCATTATAGCACAAATTTAGGTTAAAATTACTGTGACATGGCTCTGCTCATTATAGCACAAATTTAGGTATAACATTACTGTGGCATGGCTCTGCTCATGAAAAAATAAATTTTCTTTTCACAAACTACAAAAACTATTGTGTAAAAAGTTAGTTATCATTTTGAGGAAGAGATCATGTGTGAATTTGGATACAACTTGACTGTAGTGTGGTTCACGAGATTTAGCAATAATTTCAGCAACTTCTAGAAGAATTGCCTAAATAAAGAACACTGATTTAATAATTTGGCAAGATGCGAAGCATTCTTGAAGAAAATATCAACTTATGATTGCAGCTTGCTTGATCTGAAAAAAGTTTCTATAATTTGTTAATATTCATTTCAGATGTGTCAGTAGTTGATCACTGCCCTTTCATCTTAGCATAGTTTTGAAAGAAGTTAGCTCCTTAAAAAGCTGATTAGTGTTAATCTTATTATTACTGAACTATGAACAATAAAAGCCAGTAATTCTTTTTTGTTTTTCTTCAATACATTCTGTGTACAATTTTTGCTGAAAGAGAAAGATTCTCATCCAAATTTATAATTAATTAATTTCATTAATTGCTTATTATTAATGTTATTGTCACTGATAAAGGTTGTTACAATTACGGGGTCATGATGTATAAATAAAACAAATAAAAACTCCAAATATTCAAACGTTCTACTCCCTTCTACAATGAAAGAAAGTCATAACCATAAAACAAATGTGTCAATAAATACGGAGTTTATTTTTTTCCCTCTGTACTTTAGAGAATGACTCAACAATTTGTTAAGGAACTTGATCTGAATCCAAACAAATGAATAGTTTACTCCCAAACTGGTTTCAGGAAGTTTGCAAGCACGCACGCATGCTCGCACATGCATGCATGCTCGCGCACGCACACACACACCTATTCAAGTCTCAGTGCAAGAACATTACTAGGTCAATACCTTAGACCTTTTTCACTGAAAATACATTTACTATTCAAGCCTAAATGCATCTTTCATTTTGTAAACCCTCTGTGTCTGAATTATGCATTTTACCGTTGTTCAGAAATCAGACCCTTTGGATATGTCCAGCAAATATGAATGCTGTGGAAAAAAGCACCCACTTCATAAATTTGTGTGAATGTATTAGCAAGTAATTAAATGGATCTGAATAGACCTTGCAAATGCTTTTTTTTACCATAGAAATTATGCTTGTTTTATGCACATTTTTGATGTAATTACTATTATGGATTAATAATACAGATTTAACTGGTGAGTACACATACACAACTATTTACATTTATCCTGCAGATTTGTATACATAAAAATAAATGTCAAACATGTAACAACTGTTTAAGTACTTGTTTAATTTGGAACAAGTTCATATTTAATATGCACTGATTGTAACTGTGCTAACGAGGCATGTATTTTTGCACCCACTTACATTACCCCTTCCACCACCACCATTTTTTTGGTGCATCGATCATTTTATTTCTTCACCTATTTGATTTGGCTGGTTATAACACGGTTTGGTACATAACAGTCAGGTTTTATGGCCCCAAACATTAAGTTACAGTGGGGTTACACTATAGAAGGAAATATTTCAAGAGTGATGTGGAAACATTGTATAGTCATGAGTGGCGAAGCTACAAAGTGACAATATAAAATGTTTCCAGTTCATGAGTGAAATATTTCTTTTTATATGCTAAAAAACTAACATTTTCTTTGCACTATATATTTTTTAATGCAAAAAGCTTTGACTTGCATGGATTTGTTTTTCCTGTCTGTGTTATTTAAGATGGTGCTATACTGAATCACTTGATAATGAGATAACGCTGTATTCAAAGAGTTGCCAAGGCTTTGCTGTCTGTGAACAAGTACTGTATTTATTTTGACTCCCCAACCCCTCAGTTAAAGGTGAGCAAAAATCTTGTTTGTTCACTCCTGGCAACATTCTGAACAGTCAAAATCTCATGCTGTCTGTAATCAGAAACAATAACACCCTTCAACTGACATATAATGGGAAATATTCAAACTGTTTAGGTCACCAATTCTAATTGAAATAATAGATACTGAACAGCCTTGGGGCAGAAACATGATGTGTTAACACAGTGATCACTTTGGCATCCATGTCAATATTTGATGTCCATATGTATGTCGATATATACTCCACACCTTGATTTTAAAACTAATGATTGAAGTTTTTCATGGTCACAAACTTAAGTAACAGAAAAGCAAAACCAACAAGTTTTGTAAAACTTAACAAATAATTTAATTATCAGAGTAATAATGAAGTGAGTCCAAATTAGTCCTTATAAAGGTCTAAGAAAGTTCTAAATGAATGAAAAAGTCCCTTATAATTTTCAATACTGGAAATGAACTTGTCCTCGAAAAACTGTGACGTCGTCAACATGGCAATGTCCAGAATTCTTTAGAATAATTTATAACAGTTCCAGAATAATTTTAGCATCCAAATAATGAGCACTTTCTATCACCACTGAACAGTCCAAAAAATGCTTTTCTCCACGAAAAATATCTCAGTTTAACATAAATACGTCTGTGGACTTACATCAGGAACACTAAAAGTGCAAATGACTCCAGAATTGGAATGAAACTGAATGCTTAATTTTCCCTTTACATACACCGCATAATGTGACTTTAGTTCACAATAGACCCCATGTGACAACATACACTATTGATTTATGACAAATTACGCATATTTACATGACCTCACGCAACCAATGGGAATCTACAGAATTCTTCTTGAAACTTCCGTATCCCTCAATCACTGAGAAAATACGCCATAGGCGCAATTTTAAGTCTTATTATTACAATTATTATTACTGACTGTCAACACATACTTAAACATCTATTTATAGATCCTACATAATTTGTGTTTTCAACACAGCCAAATTATGCACACAATTTATAACAAAAAATATTCTATACAGTTTACGAACATGAATGAAAATTATGAAAATTTAATAAAATCATATACAGTAGAACCTGTCTTGAAAGACCACCCTTTCTGCCAAATAATAAAGGTCTCTCAAGAGAGGTGGTCTTCATGACAGGTCATAACACTATATAATGAGTAAATCCATGCACTGAGAATTTGGTCTCCCAAGACAGGTGGTCTCTCATAGCAGTGGTCTTTCAAGACAGGTTTTACTGCACCAGAAGTTACAGAAAATAGATATACATAACAATAACAACTATGCAAATACAGCATCTGTTGAAATTGTAAAACATGTGAGGTTCAAAATAAATAAATACAGAGGTTTTTATATCACTGCCCTTTTTCCACCAGGCATTTGATTTATGCCTTACCTTGTGTTTCTGGCAGAAATAAAACATAACACCTCCTGAAGCAATTCCGGCACTCACTATCAAATACCTGAAGAATGCAAGAAAATTCAGATTGTGTCTTACTCTTCTCTGCATCATGAGGTCATAAAAAAGTTTGGTAACTTTAACATGTGACCTTCACATTTAAGATAAAACCATATGAAGATATGCAAAGCAATGATAGTTTCATTGGTAGATCATTGGAGTTGTAATCCTAGGGTTGCAGGTTCAATACCTGCCCATGCCAGCCTGGGTTGGCTACTTTGGTGTGTCCTTGGGAAAAGCAGTTAGCTCCATTTTCCTCAGCATGGTACAATCAGTACTGTCCTGAAAGTGCCATTGGAAACCATACAACCAACCAGTATAAAGCGCTTATTCCATCTACTCAACAAATTACATTTATCTCCTGAAATATGCGACACACACATATAATTGTAAAGGACATAACATACACAGTAAAACTTCTCTACACTGGGCCAACTTTAACATAGCTTCCTCTTTTGACAGCCCAATAAGCTGGTCCCAATGTGGCTGTCCCAACAGTCAAGAGTCAAAAGTCAGTTGAAAAAATAATGGAATTTTCAACTATATGGAACTTTAGCTTTGTTGATTGCCATATTTTATTTATATATGATATTGCCATACTGTATTTATATGAAATGGTATTGCCATACTGTATTTATATGAATGGTATTGCCATACTGTATATGAAATGGTATTGCCATACTGTATTTGTATGAAATAATATTGCCATACTGTATTTAAATGAAATGATATTGCCATACTGTATTTATATGAAATTATATTGTCATATTGTGTTTATATGAAATGATACTGCCATACTGTATTTATATGAAATGGTACTGCAAAATATTTATATGAAATGGTATTACCAAATTTTATTTATAAGAAATGGTACAAACATGTGATATTATCTTGACAATATAGTAAAGACACTGGTCATATTGCAATACAACTTTAAGCTCACAGTAACATCACTTGTTGGGCCCTGGGAGGCCAAGTGGTATAAAGCACTCAACGTTACGGATCAATGCCATCTCACCTCCGTCTGCGTGGGTTCAAGTCTCAGGCTTGGACAATGTGGGTATGTGAGAAAGCTTGCCAGTAGCTTCCTGTGGGTCAGTGGTTCTTACCATGGTTGTACTGGGTCCTTCCTGCACCAGCTGTACTGGCTGCCATGTATAGCCTATTGTGCACTGAATAATAGTATTAAAGCCCACAACAACAACAACATCACTAGCATATTTAAAGTGATTTAGTCATCAAGTATTTCTGACTATGTGTACTCAGAGTTATATATTTGTAGGAAAATGAATCCTTTCTGGGCCTTCTGAATTATTTGTCCATCTGCGCATGTGGGTTCTGAAATTCACCTTAGCCTGAACTGCTATTATTTTAATATTAGTTCAATATCTGACATTCAAAAAGCTGTCAGAGTAGACTTAGTTTGAGACAGTCTCATTGGAAATACTGGGATATATGAATTTTGTTAACAATTAAGCAGTTGTCCGGCTGTTGGATTGATTATTACATACAAGCTCAGCAAACTAATAGACAAAATATGTAGACAAGTAAATTTATGAATGAATATGAAGCAACAATTAACAAGAAAGGTCAGAGATGCATGATAAATTGTAATGAGTTAAAAAAATCTTTTGGATTTGAAAAGAAATTTGACATCCCACTGAGTTTCATCAAATACATTCATTATTCTGTTAGCTACAGTACCTACTTAAACTAAAGCATTATCAGGTGAATTTACCAAATGTCTTTAATTTCACCTGAAAGCACAATGTATAATTTATGGTTAATCTGGTAGCAAAGGTTTCATGCAAAATAAAAGTTAGTTTCCCCAAACCCTCTTTTCCGCTACTAAGCTGAAGTTATCTCCCCTAGATCACATACCAGTCCATGACAGCGACTTGGAAATGACTTTCTAATATTATAAAACAAGTATATTTTCTAATATTGGAAAATGAGTTTCAGTACAATAAAATCACTGCCACCTGCAGCAGTAAAGTATTTTTTAATAGGAAGCAATGAATGGTCCCTCAGACAGCAGCACTTTATGAAGATGCAAGTTACATAAGATGTCTATAAAAAAGACATGTAACCAGATTGAATATCCTCAGTTTGTCTGTTTGCATGAGAAATTATGTTAACTTTAATCTTATTCATCCATTGAGACTTACTTATCAAGATGATAAAGGAGCAATAAATATATACATGTGCAAAATTGCAACATTACACAACATAAAAATTGTTTCTCAGCAGGATATGTTTAATTTGATATGTATAAATGTGAACACACAAATTAGAAGGGGACAGAAACATTTCGAAAGAAATAAATAAATAACAAATAAAACACAACAAGAACAAAGAGACCGGTACATAACTGGCCCACCCAGCATTCAGTAGTTTTCTGTATAGGCACTAGAAGGGCATAGTTGACTGGAGATTATGCACCATTGTTATCAACGACCCTGACTTTAAGTCAAGGTATATGCTTTAACTAAACCAAGGGTGTGTCAAACATACAGACCACCAGACTCATTAGTCCAGCCTGCAGACCAGGTTTCTTGTTACTGTTAAATCTGTATGATTATGATAGTTCATGATACACATGGCCTGACCGAAGTACATTTATATAAAATCTGGCCTGCCATAGCAAATAAATTTGACAACTTGAACTAAACAGAAATTTTCTTATTAAACTACCCAAGCCTGGACCTTCTGAAAATTATTTACAAAGTTTAGTCATGGAACCTATTACAGAGCAAAAGTTATTCTGCAAAATTCTCTTTTTTCTGAGTCACAATGACTTTCATCTTTGACTTTTTTGGACCTAAAATCAATTTCTTGACTTGAAGTGCAACAAACTTTGGTCAAGGTATGTGGTCTATAACTAAACTTACCAAGCTAAAACCATTTTTCCAATCAGTTAGAGTGACTAGGTCTTCTGACCTTTTGACTCCAAAGTCAATATGCTTCTTTCTACTCTGAGCAAGCCATATGCAAGTTTTTGTGCATACCCTTTTTTTCCTGTTTTAATCACAGTGAACTTGACCCTTTTACCCCAAAATTAATTAGCTTCTTCCTTATACCAAGTGCAAGCCATGCACAAAGTTTGGTCCAGGTCCATGATGCAGAATCAATATTATTATATTTTCTTCTTTCAACATAGTAAACTTGATGACTGACACCAAAATCTATATGGTTCTTCCTTACCCTAAGTGCAAGCCATCCACAAAGTTTGGTCCAAGTATGTGATGTACACATAATATTACTGTACGAAAACCATTTTTCTTCTTTCAGTCACTCTGACCATGACCTTTTGATCTCAAAATCTAAAGGCTTCTTCTTTACTCCAAGTAAAAGCCAAGAACAAAGTTTGGTAAATGAAGATGGTGGAGAACTTGAGTCATTATTCAAAACCATTTTTCTACTTTTCTTCTTGCAGTGACCTTGATCCTTGACCCCAAAATAGATAGGCTCTTCCTTAGTCCATTTGTAAGCCATTCTCAAAGACTGGTAACTGCAAGAGTGAGCCATCCACAGTTTGGTAACTGCAGATGGCCCAGAATACAAGTTATTTTTCAACAACAAGATTGGTAAGAGAAATGCACAAGAGCATACACCATCACAAAATAATATGCCCTGCTTCATTGCACCAATGTGTTCATTTTTCACCGACTTTTCGGGACCTTCAAATGATAAGGAGAAAATAAGCCATGTCACTGATCGTGGCAATGATTTTTTTTCATATTAGTGGTCCCCTCTTTAAGAGGTCCCTCCTAAAAGAGAAAAACCCCAGATCCAAAGCCATTTTGCCTGACACCAAAATTGTATATTTTTACCACATTGTTTCCCCTCATGACAGGCCATGCCTTTTGTATGGCTTCTTCTGAAAATGCGGAAGAGTAGCCTCAAAAGAGGTGAACCACTCTATCTAATAGAAAATCAAGAATTTTCAAAATGTTATAATGTCTTTTCACTATTAGATCTGTTGCATTTTTTCTAATATTATAAAGCCCATTTTCCATTATTAGAATGAGCTGACAATCCCTATTTCTCTCTCTTTCTCTCTCTCTCACAGCGACAACTGTGAAACAAAGGGCAATATAATATCTAAACTTTATAAAATGCATGTCAAAGGCAAAATCTGATATAAATACCTGTATTTGTATGAACGTTGCTGCAACTTGTATCCTGCTAATGTGGACATTGGCCTTGCCACTTGGGCCAGTTGCTTGATCAATCTATGAGGAGGCATCTTTCAGATGTAACTTGATCTAAAATGTAAAGAATGAACCAAGGCTCCTGGTATAAATACAGAAGGAATTACTCACTGAGCATTATTTACACTATTTCAGTACAGTACTAACAGTTCTACTGACTTCTGGTATAAATACAGAATGAGTACCAGTCACTGAGCATTATTTCCACTCTATTTCAGTACAGTTCAAATGACTTTTTGACAGGTATAAATACAGAAAGAATACCAGTCACTGAGTATTATTTCTGCCCTATTTCAGTACAGTATTAACAATTCAACTGAGATGATGAAAATGGAAAAGAGCAATGATCTATGACTTTCACATGGAATATGAATACCACATTTACCATATATGTTGGGACAACATATTTGTTGGGACACCATAAATTAATTTTTAAAGTAATTTTTTTGTGCACTGTATGTTCTGGGACACATCATTTTTTCAAGTCGTAAGTTGTGGGACACCTTTTAAATCATTCGAAAAATACATGTCGGAAAGTGCAAACTGAAATTTTTAAAAATATAAAACTCTGTACTTGAGATAAAACTCTTTAATCCACTGCAGCATCATCTCATTAACACAACTTTTTTTTTCTGCACACAAATGATCCATTCTTTCAGTGCATGAATATATTTTTAACTATCTCATGCCATGAAAAATTATCGTTGGAGGCACACTTTTAACCCCCATCTTATCGTCAATCCATCCTGGAATGAGATCAAAGTACACTAGAATTTTATCCATGTCAATGATCATATTGTTGGCAAAATCATCTTCTCTTCTGGCAGTCATGAATTCATCAAATAATTTTATTTCCTCCAAATCTTTAGGGCGACACTGGGTCGTCAATGTCCGTGCATGAAACACTATATTGTGTTACTTTAAAAACTGTTCCATTGTTTCAATTTATTTTCAAAATTCATGTCAATACCAGTGAAAAGGAACCAAAGTTAGTTTCCATATCTCTGCCGACTTTGTATACATAAAAAAGAAAAAAGAATCGGCACACTTAAAAGAATCCAAAGTTGGTTTCTGAGGCTGGCTTGCTTTTTAATAAAACAACCTTTTGTATTGATATATTTTTTTAAAAAAATCAGCTTCAAAGTATCCAAAGTCAGCTTCCGAGGGCAGCTTACTTTGTAATAAAAATAACCTTTGTCTTTGATGTCCTGTCAGTAACTTCAAACAATGAGTTTACTGCTCATTGTCAGTTGTGTTTATTCACCACCAGGGCTTTTATTTGCTTGGCATCTCTTAGTCATAATTAATACAAATGGGCATTGCTGTCTGCAATAACTTTGGTAATACCTTTTGTAACCCATGCTAGCGAAAAGATTGTCACTTGCACTCAAATGAATGTATTTTCAAATAATGATTTTTATTTGTGAGATACTGTCAGATAGCGGACCTGAATCTAATTCAATCTTGGTTATTTTGCAACCTAACACCGTGTCATGCGCAAATGGCAGATGCCTTCAAGCAACTGCTATTTCTCTCTCATTTGCGGTTTTGTTGGATCCAGTTTTTGGTTGGATAACATATTCAAACCACAGTCTGAGTATGACCAAACACAATTTGTTTCTTTATGTTCATGTCAATGAACAACGTGTCATGTGTTATCAGACAAAAGCGATACACATTACAGTATGGATGCCTACGCTACATATAGGTCTATGGAGTTCAAGGATATATTTTATTCTTTTTTTAATGCTCATGATGAAAGAAAAAGAGTAATACATGGTAACAATACAAGGTTAGTGTCTTTCATTTTATTATCAAATAAGCATTTTGTTTATCCTTTAATTACAATGTGCCGGAGGGGGGGGGGTATGCAAATTCAACACAAATTTATTTTGTTTCTTATGTCTTGGGACATATGACCTAGGTGAAAAAAAGTTTCATGATAAGTTCTGGTACTGGAAAAAAAATTATTTTATCATGTCGCAATATATGTACAGTAAATACGGTATTCAGTATGTTACCTAGTCTAGATATCTGAACAACAGTCCCTCAAAGAGACGGACACTCCAATAACCTAAAAGAATTTCCTCACATTTAAGATAAGACTATTTAATCCTTTTAATTGCAGTGTGTTGAAACCATCTCCAATATTCTTCAGTGATAACAAGATTTTTTTATTAGCTGCATTGGTGGATACATTGAATGTCAGATTAGCACCATTTTTATTTAGGATCAACAAGAAGTGTTCTGGTGAAAACCCTCATGTTGATATGAGAAGTAATGATAATATGATTTTCAAGATGGCTGCCATAGTGGCCATACTGGATATCGTAAGTCTTTTGGTGAAAGCACAAAGCTGATATATCAACCATTAGAAGAAGAAATACAAGATTTCAAGATGGCTGTTGTGGTGGCCATATTGGAAGACAGACTAGCACCATTTTAATTGACAACAAAAAAGGAAACCTTTCAGTGAATGCCCCATGCTGATATGACAATTCGTTCAGAAGAAGCATAGATAATTCAGTTTTCAAGATGGCCATTGTGTTGGACATACTGGAAGTCTAAGTGGCACTATTTTCATTTAGGACAAACTAGACATCATAAAAAGTCTTCTTGTGAAAACACCATGTTAATCTTTGTTCAGGAGGAACAGCAACAACAAGATATTCAAGATGGCTTCAGTGGCAGCCATACTGCACATCACATCGGCACAGTTTTCATTTAGGGCCAACCAGACACCAAAGGAAGTCTTTCAGTGAAAATCCTATGCTGATATAACTATCCATTCAAGAGTAGCGATAACAAGATTTTCAAAATGGGCAATATGGCTGCCATTTGGAACATAGTATCATTTTAATTTGGGACCACATGAAAATTTCATGTCGACTTCACTTATGGTTTTGGAAGAATAGTAACAATGAGGTTTTTCAAGATTGCTGCTGTGGTGGCCATGTTGAACATCTGATTGTTGTCATCATTGATATTTAGTGCCAACTAGACCATGAGACCAATGATTGTGTAAAGTTTCATGGCAATCCTCCAAGTACTTCAGGAAGTGCAGATAGATGAACAATTGGCAACACACAATGAACAACAGACAATCCTATGAGGTCATCAGGACTGTGACTAGTAGAGCTAAAACATTTGCATTTGTGTGCACTTAAGACTTCATGTTTGACCAATCATACACACTTCATTTTGCTATGAAACTACTTAAGAACAACAAGTTTTAACTAAAAACTCCAAATTCCAGTATAAGAAATGATGCATCAGGTCTTTTGACAAGAGCAATATTGTGCAATTTAAAGCAACAAATATCAAGATAATTCTGCAAATGATATTTTATATTTATTACGAGAAATGTTACTGAAAATATTAATTATGGAACTGGAGTCTGAAAAAGGATCTTAAACTATTCACATTTGTAAAATCTGCAGGAAGGGTTGCTTGACTTTTATGAGATGGTGGAAGCTGAAATATCAGCTGGGCCCTTTAAGGGCAATCCACCTCCTGTCTGTTCTTCTCCCTATGCGAATGCCAAATAGAACCTAAGTGTCCAGTTGGATGAAGATGTCTATCCTGATCATCTCCAACACAGATGCAGATGAGATGGTGGATTTGTACTGGAGATGACAATACTGAGGGAAGTTGTGGGGTTTGCAAGAAAACCTGGCTGACACAAAAGAGACACAGGTTGAATTTCACACTGAACCATTAACACCCTTCCTACAAAAAGAGGGCAACTAGTTTGTTTCTTCTATGTACGTAAAGTCTGAGCTAGAAGAAAAGAGGTTTTCAAATGAAGTCTCAAATTTTCATAAACGGGTTGTGCTAAGGCCCAAGAAACACATGCTGGAAAGGGTTGTCCTATAACCTTTGATTGTGGGGACAGATCACTTAAGATAAGCCATACATGAAGGTGGAGAATCTGATGACTCTTGTACAGTTAAGTAGGGTTGCCAATGGGTGCCCTGGTACCTGCCTGTTGATAATAACCAGGGTAATAAAATAAGCCATTGCATACCTGTTTAGTTGATGTCTAAAAAATGTGTTCCCAGGTTCAGATTGATGATTATATCTGGTGACATCCGGAGTGAGCAATACACAGAATAATGCATACAGTTTGAGGCTCATGTCGTGTGACTACTGGCTACTACACACACACATGCAACACAACATTGACCTGCCAAGAAATTTTTGCTTAGTCTGATAAACAGGGCAGGTGAGGACGGTGCAGCAATTTAAATTAATTACTTTCTAAAATTAAAAATGGTTACAACATCTAAAAATATGGTCATACTCACATAGGGTTTGAGAAAAATTCTTTCATCAGCTTTTGTAAGTGTAAGTTGAACAGGAATACTGAGAGTGTATTCAACAAACAGTTTACGTGAAAAAGGTCACAGTGACCTAGCTGTGGTATTGCTGAGTTACTCTTCCTGAGATGGTGCCTTAGACTAATTTTTAAAAGTGTAGATGAAGTAGTGTCCAAGATATTAAGGGCATAACCATAAATCAATGAACACACACATACGATACAAACTAAAAAATCAGCAAAATGTTATATTCTCCGCCAATTCCATTAGCATGAGAAAGTAATAGCAATTCCATTAGCATGAGAAAGTAATAGCAATTCCATTAGCATGAGAAAATAATAGCAATTCCATTAGCATGAGAAAGTAATAGCAATTCCATTAGCATGAGAAAGTAATAGTTTATATGCATTTTGGATCAGATATAATGTGGAAGAAACATTTTATGAAAATAAACAAAAATTTTACCAAATATTTTTCTAGAACTTGTAGTCTGTAGCCTTGAAAAATCTCATTGGTATGCAATAATGATTTGATCAATAACAATTGGACATGTAATCCATACACTTAGCTATGCTGTAAATCAAGGACTTTCCATTTACTGATAAAACTCTCTAAGAAATCCATCAAACACCATTTAAGCCTCATTAAAGTTCCTGAATGTCAGACTGTATATTGAAAACTGATACTACAAGAGACATAAACAATGATTCGAACATAAATTCTCAACTTGATTGACAAGAAAGCTATAAAATGAGTACATATGATAGTCAATATGGAATATCAATTAGTTTCAAATGTATTTATTGGGGGAGATCCAGTTTGAATGAGTACAAATTTACATAAATTGTACTTTTCAACTGCTGCATCTACATTATTACCTAATACACAGACTGGAAACTTTGGGTAAAGGAATGGCAAAAATTATCTTCATTAGAGAAGGGTTGTCAGACAAATTCACTCTACATGTACATGAAATGAATTGGATCAATGACTCTTGGTTAGCGATGATACCCACAAATATGATCGTCTCAAAACTAATAATCTGAATTGCTAGTTTTTTCTTTTTTTAAAATTACATACCATATATACTCACTTATAGGTCGAGCCCAACTGCAAACTGCACAGACCTAGATCTACCATTGCATAATGCACCAGCACATCTGGATCTGTGCAGGTTGCAAGGAGTAATCAGTAGAACAAACAACATAGGATGCATTATGCTATGGGACATCAGAATCTTAGTTGTTTTAAGTTTGACTTCACTGATAGGCGAGTATATACAAATGTTGAGAATTTGCCATCACTAAGCTTATGCAAATTTACTCGTTAACACCCACAAGGGCTCAAAGTGGTAAAAATGTACATCTGGGTGTCAGGTAATGAGGTTGATATCTTCAGAGGGTGCCTCTCAAGAGGGGATCAGTCTTGATGTTGCAGAATATATTCAGCAGTAATCATACAAATAAGTCATTTAAGATTAATTACAAAACAAAAAATTTACACTAGTTTGTTTAGTGTATCTCTACCTTGTACTAACTGGGTTGTAGTGATGTCTAATGCATATGATTAGTGCCAATGCTTACTAATATTGGTGAACTTTTTATGACATAATCAGTTGTCTGTTTCTCTTACAAGAGCCAAGTTGTTAAATGTAGTGAATGACTTGGCACTTCCCACTGGGTGCACCACTATTTTGATATCTTCCACATTTTCCACCAAGAATCTCATTTCTGGACACTTTGTAAGATGCCTGTATTGCAAAGTGGAATGGTTTATGAGTACATTTGTTGTTTGGCATGATGTTGATACCTAGGTAGTTCAAAATAACCAAATAATATCATAACAACCAGAAGCTATTGTTCACAAATTTTACTTTTCCAGGAAGATTTTGACTCCTGTAGGTCAAATAAGTGTAAAAAGAAAACTGTTTACATTAAATTATGGAAAATCCTAATTAAATGCCTGATTGACTGATTTGTTTGAGTAATCTTCAATAAATTTGGATTAATTGGCACAGCATTATCAATAATATCCTTAGAACATTACACAAACAAATAGAACATCAGAATATTGTCCTACACTCTTTCATTCCATTAAGTACAAAATCCAAGTTTTCGTCCCAGACAGCTAATTGTGACATCACCTCAAACAATTTAAAAATCTGTCCCACTGCCACAGATAAAACATTTAAACATCTATAAGCAATACAGTCATCTTTATCTCTGGTGATGATTATGCAAGAGGTGGGTGAGAGAAGGGCATTCAGCAATACCGACAGATAAGTACTGCATAGTTAAAATTAGTTTTACCCCCCACCCCCACTACATTTTAATAGCAAATATCTTACCCATCACTACTGCATAGCAGAATTTGTCAGGTAGGTAGGTTGATGTGTTGAAACTAATAAAAAACAGAGAAAAATGAAAAGTAGTCACCATCTGAGGGAGAGATCCATTTTACTAAATGTTTGTGTTTCTCTGGGCCACATGATGTACTGCAACTATGGGTCCCCTGAGAAAAAAAATGCATGTACTTTGTTGTGCTAATGAGTGAAGAAGAAGGTAATGTGTGATTGCCAAAATGCTGCCTTCATTGACATCCTCCAAAAGAAAATGGTTTTAGAAGGCCCATGAGTCAGCCATGGCTTGAACCTCATCGGCTTTAAATTTCATAAAGAAGGCCTCTAACAGTATGAGACTGATAAGCTCTTGACGACAGTGACAATCCAGTTACTGGTGGAAGCCAAAAATCAATGGAGCCCTTCAGAGGAAGAGGAACCTTGTTGATCCTTCCTTTTACCCTGGAAGCATCAAGACAAAACACAGTGCCCTGACAGGTATAGAAGCCCAACTTGATCATCCCCAGCAACTGAGACTGAGGATCTCTAAGGGTATTTGAGGCTACCAACATAGTTCATTCAGCTAAAAATCTCAGTGGGCAAAGAAGAGAAATGGGCTCAAAATTGCCAATAACAGGACATGGCCTGTTTCAAAGATAAGGCATGAAATCTGCTGTCTTTTTGTAGATGGAAGGACAAGCAAAAACAGTCTTGAGTGTAAGGTCTTGAAAGGAAGTGTAGAGTAATGGTTCATAGCAGGTGTGGTCAAGGACCACAAAACAGAAAGATTCTATCGAAGGATAAGAGAACTGGAGACAGGTTTAAATACTTAATGAGAAAGACAAAGTGTGAATCCATACCAAATGTCTTGCCCTGAGAGAATTTAAGTGTTTGAAACTGCAGTTCTATAGCCCTTGATAGTCAATATTGAACATCCTTTGTTCTCAACAAGAAACAAAAGAAAGTTAGTGATTGGACTCCAGAGATACAGATAGGATCTACGTCTTCTTCTGCACTGATCACAGATGATTCTCCTCATGGCATCATTAACCTTGGATGCAGAATCTCTGATGGAGTTGCTTCCACATAAAAAACTCATTGGAGCCAATGAGGATAGATAGGCATCATGATCGATGGCTCGGTATCACTGAGTAATGATTGGTAAAAGATTAGCCAATGGTATGAGATGACCAGTGACCAGTGACATGCATGGCCTGATCAATGACTGGGACAAACTGACCAGTGACCAGTCACCTAAGCAAACTGATGTTAGGTATGCCACCACTACTCCCATAATGAGGGTGAAAACTCTTGGTGTGGAAGATGAGGGGGAATGACATTTCCTGTGTCCTCTCTAAGTACATCTAGAATCGTCCAGCTTTCAGTTTACCATAATTTACAAAATACACAATTAATCTTTGTGTGCATTTGAATGAGTGTGGCAGTCTGGGTGTGTCCCAAGGGCCTTTCTTGTAACCATACTTCTTCACAAACTGTCCCTACATTGTTCTCTGAAATAAAGATATCCTGGAAGAAAGCAATGAAAAATGATAATATGTTATAGATATCACACATGAACTCACTGTTATTTATACTGTGTGTGCTATATGTATCCAGTTCCATAAACCACAGGGTACAAGATAAACAATGGGAACTTACCCGTCTTACCTTATATAAAAGAACAACATTAAATTTGTAAACCTTTATTAAGGAGTGATTGCATACACACACACAACAATAACAATGTACTACAAGTCATGGAAACATTTATCAATACATGTATACACAGCTGGTGTGAGGCATTATGGAGCCATGTGTGTGAAAAGACATTTGGCATCAACCATCTGTATTCAAACTTGAAAACATGCAAAGAACAGTACATTTGCTTTACTCAGTCTGTTTATCCAGCTCAGCTATATCAGATATCAATTTGGCACCCCTCTGAAAATGGCTCTTTGTGCATTGCTAGCACATAGCTGGTGCCAGCCCTGTCAATATAAAAAGGTGAAAAAATATTAAATATAGTATTTAGACAATTAATTAAGAAAAAGAATACATAATTCCTGTATTTTAGAAAAGGGCCCATGTTGTGTTATTTCCTTAACACAAAAGACTTGCATGTAAACAGTGTAAATGATAATGAATATAAACATACCCTAACCCCTAAGGGGTGGGATACAGCACAAAAGAGATCCCTTCAAGAACAAAATTCCGAAAGGGAGCAGGGGTTACCAGCATGTAAAGAGAATACATAGGGGATACATGTAAGACTGAGATGATATTTTGAAGACTTCAATGAGGTGAAGCACTAGCTTTGTTAGACATTTTTCTTTGTTCAAGGATCTGGTACATGGCCATTAACATGGTGTGCTTGAAAAAGATGACTTCTGTGTATTTGGGTATGCAAGGTGTATGAGTGGACCATGTCTTATTCACAATTCTCCACTCTGTAGGAGGATGCATTCAAATCAAATGGGTGAGGTTTTTCAGCATGGAAAAGTATAGCTGCAAAAATTGGGTTTCTGGAGGATATGTTTCGATAAAGGGTCTTAGTGTGGTTCCCAACTTGACAAAAAAGAAACTTGAAATTGTGCAAGAAAAGCCTCCACAAGGGGACCCAGTCTGCTGTGGAGTTTAGGATCTCAAGGAGGGAAAGGAAAAGATGGACGAACAGTTATTGTTGTCTAGGAGAGATGTTATGTGAGACAGGGTCTCGTTGAACCTTTACAAGGGAACACATACGTTTGCTAGGTTTGTGAGGAAATTCATTCCAATATAAATGAAATCCTGAAAAGGGATGACATCCAACTTCTTTACATTGGGAATAAGCCCAAGATGTGTCACTGTGGAATAACAAGAGGACAAGTTCTTCAGTGAAGAACCTCTAAGAATGCTGTGCACTAATTGTTGAAGACTGAAGGATGGAAATCCCTAGGGACCTCAGGTGGGCTGCGACTACCCCATGATCATGATCACTGGAGCATGTTCCTGGAACCAAAAGCATTAGTCCTCTTTTTAGGTAGAAATGACCCCACAATGTGCATCCAAGCCCTTGCAAATACGGTTGATCAAACTCCTTTTGGGATGATGGGAAGAGGCATACATGTCAGGCACAAGTATTGTGATGTAATCTTTTTCAAACTGGATGAAAAAAGGAAAACAAAATTCCTGAACTAAATGAATGGGATAATTAATGAGAATGAAGGCAGACTTATCCTCCTTTCCTTATTTCTAAAGCTACTTATTGCCAAGTCCTACACCTCATACAGTACTTATTGCCAAGTCCTACACCTCATACAGTACTCAAACATACACCTACACCTCATATAGTACTCATACACCTACACCTCATACAGTACTCAAACATACACCTACACCTCATACAGTACTTATTGTCAAGTCCTACACCTCATTCAGTACTTATTGCCAAGTCCTACACCTCATACAGTACTCAAACATACACCTACACCTCATACAGTACTTATTGCCAAGTCCTACACCTCATACAGTACTCATCGCCAAGTCCTACACCTCATACAGTACTCAAATATCATTTTTTTTCAGATACAGGTCCAGGCCTGATGACTAAAAACAATCACATGCCCAAATTCAAATTCCACAAGCCCTGACTCCAATATTCTAGGCACTTGAAAGGGACCTATTTTGTTTACTATTATTTGTCACAAAATACTGCAGCTACTGAACTTTGAATATGAACAGAAATAAACAAGATTACATTTTGGTCAGTCTCTCCTTTTAAACTCACCTTCACCTAAGGATGGCCGAATTTAAAACAAAACCTCAAAACCTGTCATTGACCACCTCAAAAAAATTCCACATATAGCATTAACTCTCCCAATTAAAACAATAAGATAATCACTTAACTTGTTGTCTACACGTGTTAGCCTTAATCCAATCATACAGTCATACACCATCTGTACCACTTGCAACAGTTCTGATACCAAGTAAATTGGTTCTGTAATGAATGGATAAAACGAGTAAGTACTGTTTTATATTATTTTTATTTTTTTCACCATTTAATTTTTGAAAGTGGTAGATTTATATTATAAAATAGTATGTGCAGTAGACAGTTTTGTCCTACTGCCAGTAGAATCATATGTTGAAACCAAGTGAGCACTACCAGTAATTATATGTAACTAAGGCAATCTGTCCTTCCTTCACAGATCATGTGCTTTGTACACAAAGTTTACAGCTTGCGATAAAAGTACGGTAAGTAGATCATTTTCACATGGGTAAGAGGCTTACATGGGAACAAATATTAATAATTTACTAGCCTCAGAAATACTTCAAAATAAAATCTGGCATTTCATCAGTGGAATGAACATATTTCCTTAGGCAAATTATTTTATTCCAACAAGCCAGATGGGCATTTCATTTAGAATACAGGACAGGCCTGATTTGAAATTAGAGGGGCCCCAGATGCTGAACTACCAGATTTTATGAGCACTGTCATAAGTCCACAAACAGCAGAATGGTCAACTTCCAAAGTACGCAACCTGTGCAAGGTTGGCAAGAGGTGTTAGTGTTCCCACAGGGGTATTCTATGGGGATATTCTTATGCTCATGCTTGCAAATGTATGCACTTAATAGGAATAACTATGTATACAAAGAAACAAAATCCAGAACTATAATTTGGGTAGGAGTTACTTAGCCCAAGAACAAAGGGACACATGTTTACAAATCCTCTGAAAGATAATTTAATGTAAAAAGGACACTCAAATGTTGCAAGGACTATGGGCACTAAATTGTTGAACAAATAAATATATAAGTGAATTCACAAACATAGCATTTCCCAATTACATACAGTGGAAGCCCCGCTCTAACGCGATAATTGGGGTCCAACAAATTGGATCACATTAATAGCAGAGTCGCGTTAATGTGGGGTTTTACAGTATTTTACTTTTCTCAGAGAACAACGCACTGGCACATATACGTGTATTCATGTCTAATGTATATCATGAATAAGGTATCAACACCATTTACTATCATGCCGTCATGGCATGCAGTTCATCCATAATGCATGTAATTCCATTGAAATATTGCACACAGATTTAAAATATTTAATTATTTTGTCACAGATCATTGTGTCTGAATTCAGCGTCTAATATATAGCATGAACAGAGTATTAACACCATTTACTTACCATCTGATATCGTACCGTCGTGGCATGCAGTTAATCCATAATACATGTAATTCCATTGAAAAAATGCATACATATTTAAACTATTCAATAATTTTGTCACAGACCATTATGTGTCTGAATTCAATGGGAAAAATTAACAGCAAAATTAGGTTAAGAAATACAAAGTACATGTACGGTTCATTATGTTCCTGGGTTTATGAACAGTGTCTTGTACAAATTTCATACTGCTAAAATTTTCTCATATGTGTTTCCGTGTACCTTTATCCATTATAAATTCCCAATAATGAACACTTGTACGCCCATTCATTTGAATGACTATAGCAAGAATAATTAACAATCAACACATGCTTTCAGCGTGCATATAACTTTTACTTCAGATTTTGAGAATATCGAAAGAAACATGTGAAAACTACTATACTAATCATTATGCAAAGCGCAAAGTCAATCTGGTTGTATGACTCCATAATTTTAAATTTCATCATTTCTTAAAAAATCTGTCTAGTTGAGTCTGCTTCTTTGCCGCAAACTGTTGGCTTCTAGCAAAGTCAAGAATGCTTCTGAGTTGGAGGATTTTGAGGCTGTCCACATCTTGAGTTTCCAGCCACCTCAAATTGGCTTCTAGGTGCTCTACTGCCTCTGATACTTTTGGTCGGGGAGTTGCCATCATCATTAGCATCACTGGTTTCGGGCTCTGGTTGTGCAGCTTCACTGTTCCCGCTGACATCTGCAACAATTTCTTTATCTGAGATGTGCTCATATATGAGGCAGATGTCATTTGCTGAATACCAACTGAGAATATCATGATGACTGTGCCCCAAAATGATAATACATTTTTTATACACTATTTCACGTACTTTGAACCAAAAATATGTTTTCATGTGCGAATGAATATATGAAATTTTGGGAGCCATGCCACGACTGTGTTATATCCAAATTCGCATTATCGTGGGGCATGTTATAGCAGGGTCGCACTGTACCTATAAAGCTGCACTGAAAGAACACACAAATGGCAACTGAAGAAAACAGTGCTTTTAATACTATAACTAGTGCATAAGTATGATACTATTTAATTTGAAGTACTAGATAACTTGCTTTAATATTTATATATATTCTACTTTTAGTAGAATTATATTAATTTAAAATGTTTCCATTTAAATATTGCAGTAGTCTTTTCATCAGCTCTGTAACTGAATATACCAATTTATATTTTCTACCAAATGAATCCCTTCAAAGTATTATTATTAAGTTAAAGCTTGTGTTCTGCCCAATACACTAATATCTTGACAAATGGCCTTCTTGGAAACAATTATGTAAAACTTTATTTGGGAATCTTTGGATAGGACAACATCTATGGATATTTTATTTCTCAATTTGTTGCACTTTTTTTAGTATATTTCCGTAAACCATAAAAAGTGCCTAAAGGAAATTTTCAATGTTTTTATTATCAGAAATTATTATTTTTTATTGTATTAATGGCATTAAACTATGGAAATTATTTGATTTACTATCTATTCATTTTTATAATGTAAAAAATAGAATGCATCAGTGACGTAATTCTTCTGGGTCATTAATTGCAAATGTAACAACGTCTTATTATTGTAAACATATTAATGAAACTATTTATAACAGTGTATTTGGTGATCATTTCCAGAATACAAAAAACTACTATTAGAAGCTTTGGTTGCAAAGTTGATGTGTTTCACCCTCATAATAAGTGACCACTACTCAGTATGGTCTGAATACATGACCACTAAGGTAAAGCCAGTGACTACTATTCAGTATGGTCTGAATACATGGTTACTTTGGTAAAGTGTTGTTGTTGTTGTTGTTGTTGTTGTGGGGCTTAACGCCATTTTTCAGCACACGATAGGCTGTACATGGCGGCCAGTATTAATGGTGGAGGAAGAAACCGGTAAATCCCCGGAAAGAACCACCGACCCACAAGAAACTACTGGCAAGCTTTTTCACATATCCACATTCACCGAATCCTAGACTCGAACCCATGCAGACAGAGGTGAGATGGTAGTAATCCGTAACAGAGAGCACTTTAGACCACTGGGCCACTTGGGGCCCTATGGTAAAGTGAGTAATTACTATTTAGTATGGTCTGAATACATGGTCACTATGGTAAAGTCAGTAACTACTATTCAGTATGGCCTGAATAAATGATTAGAATGGTTTGAACAGATTAATGCATGGGATCTGTATATATTTTATGTGAAAAGTTTTAAATTTGAAATATTTACCTTTGTCAATAAATGGTAAAGATTTAGAAACAAAGAAATAAACACCATAGAGTCAACCCCCTTTTTTGGGCTACAAAAAGCCAATTTCTCTTTGACCCCCCTATAAGTCGGGGTATATTTTGCAACTCAGATCTATCCTAAGGGTTGATTTGTTGTCAGTGAAACGGAGGTGCACTTTGGAAAAACAAACAAGCCAAACTGGATGGATATATAGATATGTAGATAGATAGAAATAATAAATTGTGACAGAATTAATGTAAAATACAATCATATTATTGAGTGGAACATGTCACAAATAAATTGAAACTTTACAATTGGTCCTAATTAAATACATTAAATTTGCTAGACATTTAAATCCATTATATGATAAATCCATGCATTAATTATAGGTCAAATACCAGTATAAAAATAGTTCAAAATGATTCAATTCACAATACCCCATACATTACTTCTGTGGCTTATAAATAAATAATGAAAGTTAAGTCCACATTTTTATTCACAGTATTCTATGAATGTCACTATCTAATGTCTTCTTGTACAAAGTCCAAGAAATCATCCTCATTGCCTGACAAAATTCTGAAATCCTCCACTGTCGTCTAGTCCTTGTAAATCGTCATGGGCTAGTCATTACAAATATCGTCTGACTGTTTTGTCAGCTTCACTGTCACATGTGGGTTCTTATGTAGAGACTGAGCTTTTGGGTTCTGTAATTAACACTTTGATAATACAAGTCTGTAAAATCTATTCAAGGCTGCAACTGAACATGTATCAATTGTGAGTTCAAATAACTACCCTCTGTTACTTGGCACTGGGCAAATATCAAACTCAGGGTTACATCAAAGTGTTGTCAGATGGTAAACAAAAGAGGGTGCTGCCTTTACAAGCTGTTACGTGTAGGCTTGTACAAAAGTAACAAAAGAAAAGAGTGAAGTCAACAAGCTTTTGTAAATTTAACAAAATAATTTATTTCCCTAGAAAACAAGATAAAAATATGAAATAGGACTTACGGTTTGTGAATATAATCCAAAAATTAATCCTAGAATTGAAAAATATAAGTCCTATCACTAAACAGTTCTAACTGAATCCAGGTTCGAATCTCGATGAAGTTCCAATACGGAAGGCAACGAGGTCAGATGAGGTCGTTCTTCTGATGGCAACAGTTCCTCATTGAAACACAATTTATAATGTTCTGTTTAGAATTCCAGAATAAATTTCCACTAAACGTCTTTGTCCCAGAATTTTTATAAAGAAAAGCACTTGTTTGTTTTGTAGAGAATATGAATTATTAAATCCCAAAAAATAGATGAACTTCAGAACAAACTGGCATGATCAACAATAAAAACCTCTGGAGCTCTCAAGCTTTACAATACGATTGACCAAACTTCACTGAGATGTGAGTATTAAACCCAACTAAAACGTCATTTCGACACTCGTGATGGGTCACATGATCACTTAATCATCAAACCGCGCAGTAAAAAAAAATGATAATTTGCATGTACGCTACAATAGCCCTATCTAAGAATCAGATTCCCACACTGGAAATAAATTAAAAAAGAAAGGCTGTTTACAACTCAGCTAACACGTGGGCCGAACATGACCTTGGTATTAGCCAATCATTTTCACTTAGTGTTTACAAAACGTCTCAACCAGGGTGAGCTAAAAATAATGATAAAGCAACCGTTACATTCTAATCAGGTCAAGTGAATTTTCCAAAAAGAGATTCAAATCCAATGAAAAGTATCATTACAATAAAATGTAATGAAACAAAATTAAAATAAAAATGAATTTAAAACTAACACACAAGCAATTTAATTACATATTCGTAACAAAGCTAAAATGGATTAAGGTAAAAAATTGACTGGAAGATGCAGAAATCTACTTGGCACTGAACAATTACATGCACTAAAGTCATGGCTCGATCAAATGGATTGTCAACTTGAAAACAAGTGGGTGATGCCTTTACAAGCTAAGAGCTTATCAGGTCGTGGCACAGGTAGAAAACTTGGGAAATATAACTTGGGATTTACAAACTTAACACTAATGGAAAAAACTTATAACAAAACTTTTCTTGCATCAAAAACAGTGTTTATACAGCTAAACACAAATATTACTACAAATACAGGTTGTTAGGACTTGCATGAAAATAGAAGTAACATACTTGTTAGTAAATACCAATGGTAAACAACACTGATGGGCACTTCACTTTGCAGTTGGTAGTATTCAACTGTAATATTTTAAAATCAAAATCACTGTGGATAAAGGTATCGTGTAATGAACACCATCGTAATATACATAAACACAGTGCATACCATATATACATTTTTGAATGGGAATTAAATTCACAACCTTTATGTATACTGAAAATGTCTTACGTTTCCAACATTACCCCTAGATTATCAATTTTCTTCATTTATCATGCTTATAAAATGGCCCCATCTCTGCATGAATAAAATTTTCAGTTAAATGGTCAAGTTAATAAGCAGGTATATACGGTATACTAGTCTCCATAATGCAAAACCTGCAATGCAAAAAGCATGTCTTTTCCTATGATATATTTTATTATTTTTAATATGCTGCCTTGTAACAGATATTCAAGTGGAAGTTTAATTAATATTATAATATAATATAATATTATAGTGTATCCTAGATATTTTCAACAGTTAAAAATCAGTAAAATGTATCATTATACTGTACTTATATTAAGTCTTATGTCCAAAAGTACACAGCATAATTAACAGCACTATGATCAACTGTAATTTTCATATGTACTAGTGATAACAATGTAACTAGGGGTGTTTCAGTTGGGCTGAGTGCCACCATTTCACTATTTTTTTACAGAGAGGGTACCCCTCGTTACGGGGCTCCCATTCTTTTAACTTTGATTGAATAATTTCATGAATAGCTGGAAAATATTATGTCATAACCAAGCAGTTTGTTTTTATTATTACTGCTACAAAATAGTATCAAACCTGCTTGATACCTATGGATATGAAATTAATGTAGTAGTAAAGATTAACCCTTTAGCTTCGACTGCCACATCTAAGCGTCACCTGTAAATAGCTCCTGAACCCCACTGACGCATATATGCAGTGTCGATAAGCCTCGTTTACTACCCCAGTGTCGCTTACATGCGTATAGTTCAACAGTACTCAAAACTCCAGTGTCGCATCTATGCGGACATGACCGCTATGTTAAGCAAACGTTGATTGGTTGAAAGTACAGACGTTTACATACTTTTGATTATCATAACCAATGAGAGGACTGTTTACTCAACATTTTGATATGAGTTTGAAAGCTGAGAGGTTAAATTTAGACACAATGGAAGGGCTTTCCTGCAATTTACGAAACACGTGTAGTTGAGATAAACAAAGATGGATTCTGATTCAGATATGAGCGACTTTCAAGGGTTCAGTGCAAGCGATATCAAAAAGTTTAATGGATCATTCTTAGAAAATGGATCAGGTATTGATGTTAGTCCCATTTCAACACCAGATGTAAGTGATTTTGAATCGGATGACGAGGACATAGTCCCACTTGCACAATGGAGTGATGACCTCGCCGTGTTCAAGATCAATGATTTTGATTCTCATGTTGGTTCAACAATCAAGCTTGGACCACTAAGCAATGAGAAAGATTTTTTTCTCAAGTTTTTTCCTGAATGTCTGGTGGAAAAGCTTGTGAAAGAACAAACGATTATGCCAAGAAAATGGAGGACAAAAAGAAAAACCTGAAATGGTATGAAACCAGCATCATGAAGATGTTGGCATATCTTGGAATATACAAGATGTGTGTAAGGGAAGGGAGGAGACATGAAGTTTTCATAGGATGCAAACAATGCCAAGTACATTTATGTGTGGATAATGACTGTTTTGAGAGGTACCACTCTCAACATTGTAATTAGAGTGTGGATTTCATTCATGTTTTTATATGTACATATGTAAATATTGGATTTATTTTGTGGGATTCAAAACAGTTTACATGACTGGGATTTCTTATATGATGGGATGTAGGAGTACATAAAGTGGAAATATATGAATAACAGACACTATACAAGGTAAGCTGTTGTTTTATTTCACTGAAATCTAGCAAAAACTAATGAAATAATGAATATAAATGTAACCATGTTTTTATTGTCAGTTTCTGTTGTCAGCCATGATGATGCTCTAGTATTCAGCCTAGCAACCAGCCTCAGTAGTCTCAGTAACTGATATGATAGCACTCAGCAGTAGTGAAACTGCACAACAGCTGTAGTAGTTAAAGGGTTCATATAAATTTGTGCTTGTGTCTTCACAGATGAGATGTGATTGTTTTCTGTTAGAAGAATAACACCCCTCTCCCATAATTAAAAAAAAATAACTTAAAGTTTTAAGGCTACTCACAGCTCAGGTTGTTGTAGCATCCATGCCTCCTGCATAAACATCTTCATTTGTCTGTGATTTTATCATTATTTTATACTGTTTAAGAAATACGTTCATATTGTTATGACAAAAAATACCTGCACAATCCAACTGTGCAATAATGCAACAACAAAATAAACAATAAAAAGTATATACAGTACTGTATTTAAATTTTCAAAGGAAATATTAGAGTAAAAAATATTTTATGTAAACCTGCATTCATAAAAACAATATTTTTAGATTAATTGGTCTAAAAAAATTCTCATACAGGTAGGCATTTATAAGGAATAAATACCTGGGTTGTCTTATTATATTGTCATTATAGTGTTTTTTTTTAAAGTAAGGAGGTGGATGTTACCAATCCCCTTTGTTTTTCACATGATTTGGCTTTTAGATTGGAAATACACTTATTGTAAATTCTGAGTAATTAAAGCTGCAAATTCTGTATTAGCCAAGGCACATTTCCCCAAAATTTCCTTTTATATACCACATACATTTGTAAATTATACTTCAAGAACAGTCTGGTTATATTCTCTAGTGACTATTTCATTAATTAACCCCAAAAAGCATTCCATTACTGGATTTGTATTCAATATATACACTGTACAAAAAATGCTCACTTTTTGGAGAAAAAAGTTTTTTTTGCAGGTAATAAAATGTTGTTTGCACTTGCTATGAGCAAAAACTATGAAAAGGATTATATTTTATTTGCTAATTTGTTATTTCTGATGCTCTGACATTCTCAAAAATACCGTATTTATTAACCTGATATGAAATTTTAAAAAATTGGCCTGTTATCCCTATATGTACCCTCTTCCCTTGTCCTACAACGTAAGGCCCATCACCCCGATATTTTTCTTCTGGGTGGGCGTAGCACTTAAACAAAAACAACATGTGTTATGTCTTGCATTGTAGGACTACCCTCTTTCCCCCACATGAAAAACACGTCAGCAAACCGTTGTGTTCCCAAGATAATGGTGACATGGTTATACTTTTACTGTCACGCCACACTATCCTTATGATTTACCTTTAATTATCGTATTCTCTGTGAATCGATTAAAGGAAACGCTAAGAACGTAGGTTTTAGGCTACAATCGTGAAACAAACTTGAGTTTTAGCGCATCATGGGCGCAGCCATTTTCGGTCGATATGTACACATGACACTTCTGGAATTTGAATCACGAACGATTTCCTTAGAATCAAATTGTCAACTTCTTAGTTTCATTCTAGATATTTCATCAAGATTATATTTAATTTTATTGTTTTCTTTATTTTTGTATTTGAAATCCTCTGAAAATATTTCAGAGGAATGAACTCTTTAAATACATTCGTTTCATGCTAAATATTTTAGTCTTAAGATGCATCAACTAGTGACTGGAATCTGGGATATATATCCGGGCATCTCATGTTTTCCCTACAAATCTGTAATTATGTGCTAGCTTCCAGCCCAAAATAAGATGACATGGATTGTATCGAAATGGATTTTATTTAAACTTGCAAAAGTTCACTCATTATAGATGGGAAAATGAAAAGATTTACGTATTTCAGAGGTGTGCTAGATGGATTTCGATCGTCTGTCAGCAATCAACCAAAATCAGAGACAGAAATTGAAGAGGCTCTTCGATCGGAGGATTTTCACGTTAGCAAGGTCAGTGAGACGTTGTAATGTAAACAAATATCTGTCATCAGCATTTCAGGATGCTTCTTTTTGGTGTCTAAATTAGATGAATTGACTTTATTCTGTTTTGATGCATTTATTTTACAGACCGTAAGGCATGGTTTCCCCTATCAACCCACGGCAATTGCGTACGACCCTGTGCAGCATCTCTTGGCAATCGGTACCAAATCTGGGTCACTGAGAATGTATCCTTTGACAGGCTTGTGTATTGACTTACAATACCTGTTAGCTCGTCTTTATTTAATTGTCATTTTAAAGGGATTTTTCTTTGCATATTTACACACTTAATAATTATAACAGTTTTTCTTGTCTGCAAATGGACATTAGTAGTACAAATGAAAAATATAATTAGATGCAACCCAGTGGTTCATGCATACAATGTTCATGCTAAAATCAAATGATAAATGAGGTGATACATAAATTAATATAAACATAACTGAACATTACATTTATCTGCTAGTGCTGGTACCTTTATATTTTTATTGCTGTTTAAAATCTGGGATATACAGTACAGTAGTAGGTCCACTCAACATTGACCTACAACCACATTGAATACCTGCCAAAAGTGTTCACCTCCCTTCCAGACAGTTTTACCTCCCTACCATTTTTAAAACCTAAAAGTGTAAAAGTATTAATAACTAACTTAACTGTTACCAGTGAGTCCCTAACTGTCAAATTGTTTATGTTTCAAACCAAACAGAAGTTTCCATGTAATCAGTGAGCCTCCCTGCTGTCCTTTTCTGGTTTCATTGATACATGGAAGGAAAAACTTTCATCTGCATCCAGTATTTGCAGTGTGTAACTTTAATATTTCTATTTTAAAAAATTGACAAATTGAAAAGAGCAAGTGGTATAACTCTTTTATGTAACAGGTTCAGAGTGATGTGACACTTAAATTGACAGAATTTTACAGAATTGTTTGGCATTTATCGCAGGTGATGAACAAAGTCACCCCTGTTGTCAGACAAAAGAGACTCTCCCATGCAGATATTGTGCCTATGCAAACAAGATGAAAGTGTTAGTGACCCCCCTGGTCACAGTTGGATTACAAATTATTAATTTGTGCATTTTTTGCACCTTGATAAATTTTGTTTTTTAAAACCACTTTGGGATACAAACTAAGGGTTAAATGAATCCTTTTATAAGGGAACTTTGTGCTTGGTTTTAGGTCCACAACAATACTAAAGTGGAAGCAGATTTTTTTCTATGTTGATATTTGTTTGTTATAGAAACATTGGATTTAATTATTTGTTGAAATTAATAGTGTGTATAATTGTACCTTATATATTGCCATGTCTTTTTCATGCTCTCCATGGAAAGAAAATATTAACCTTATTTTCATTGACAGACATTATAAAATTTTGTCTCAAATATAAGAGATACATTAGTAAAATTGTTAATTGTATCTACTTGATATACAGTAGCATCACCAGCAACACTTATTTTAATAGATTGAAATGGGGGAAAGGAGTTATGACTGAAATCATTGTTTGGGAAGTCAATTGCTCAATGAATTTAGACAGGAAGGAAAGTGATCAGTTGATATTTAATGAATGCAGCTACATTGAAACTTACGTGTATAATAACTCAGTCTTACAACAACAGTAGGATTATATTTAAGGAAGTCAAAGAACTTTTGAATTCTGTTGCACAGCTGGCCTTTCAAATGAAAAAGACAATGGATATCTGGCTATGCAGGGTTTATTGATCAGGTTTCTGAAATTAACAGGATAGCATGTTCTTTACAATACTACTGACAAAAGAGACCAGAGTTTCCTTGTACTGGTTTGTGGTTTGTCATGGACTATGGTACTTAGTAATAATGAATAAAATAATTAAACATGAAGTATGACTGCTCAGAAAGACTACCTGTTTTGAGAGACTATCTTCTCAATCCACACACCAATTTTATATACAGAATTGATCTCCACTGAGATACTACCTGTCTTGAGAGACCATATTTTGTTTGCAGAAGGGATGGTCTCCCAAACCAGGTTCTACTGTAATAATAAATACCTTATTTATTGACAGTAACAGAGTTATGCACTAATCTTCCCTGAGGCCCTCGTCAGTACTAATATAACAGGTAAAATGAAAATACATGTACTAGGACATGTGCTACAAAATTCTTAGACGTTACAATTTATAGATTCATAATAAATATATGGTGATTAAAAAAGGAGGGAGAGTATCAGTTAATTTGCTGTATTTTTGTAAAGTGTTTAACTGCATGCCAGCGTGATCTTGGCTATATAATAAATAATAAATGTTTGTTCTAAAGATAAAAGTAAATATAAAGAAGAGCAAAAAATGTTCACTTAAACTAGCAAAGGTTATTGCTAGTCAGTCTGAATGAAAATGTGCAAACAAATACATTGCTGTTTGATGAACACTTGCAAGTATCATGAGCTTTATAAAACTGCATAACTACCAATGACAGCAAAACATGTGATGCCAGGTTCATGAATGGCTAATAATTTATTAGTAAAGTGATAACAATTATCAGTCTGGTTAAAATCACATCTCCACTGTCTTAGGTGAAGATTATTATCATAATCACTAATTTATCAGCCACTCAGATGAAGTCTTATATCTTAGCATTTGGGAGACTGAGCAGTAGGAGTTAGGAGCAGCAATGTGTGCAAAACGATTTAATTCATTTTCAAATTTCTGAAAGTTGCATTTCCATTGGCTAATTCAAAGGTCGCCAGAACACGACCCCTAAGCAGTCTCTGTCAGATCTTGATGTAGGAGAGTGGATATCTGAATTTAATCAGACTGTAACAATTATTTGACATTCAGGATTAATGTAACATCCATTCAGTAACTGATGCCATGATCTCAAATATAAGGCATCAGTAATAAGGAAAAAGAAATGAATATTTCTCGTCAGCCGATTATCCTTGGCCGATCATCCTTGTTTCTCATTGCAGACCCTAATTCTCCACCTACCCACTGGAATAAAATATATAATGTTTAAAAAGAAAAAAAATTGACCTGCTTACCATAATTTTGAAACCAGTGCAATAGGAAACACATTGGTGGTGGTGGGGGGCAAATAATTAAGGCTTTCATGCATAGAATGCCCTTTCAGTCTGTGTTTAAAAATAATATTAGATGAAAGACAGGTTTTAATTGGCAGTTGACTCCATAGAATTGCAACGGAGTTCTTTTGTATAACTGGTTTGTTTGGCATAACTTGTAGATCAAACAATTAGGCAAAATGGTAGAGTTTCAAGACACTTACCTTGGACTGTCTGTTAAATATATTGGTGATTCTACTTTAATACATTTATAAACAAGCAGACTTATGATATTTAATTTTGTTCAGTAATTTTCAACCATCATTTTATTTAAAAGGATATCATGTTGAGGTTGAAGATCAGTCACAAGTACAACTACTCTTCCTTGCAATTTGAGAAGTGATCAAGGTTTTTCATTTCCTATACCATACAGTAGTAGTAAAATAGGGGTAATATATAACTAGCATAAAACTGTTTTCTGCTGTCCTAGATTTAATAATTTTAAAGTATGGACAACAGGTAAATTCATGAGGAAACTACTGAAAAAATTTGATCTACGTGTGTGTGATTACTTCATTGCAAATGAGTTGATATTTGTGTACGCGAGTGGTCCATTGTAAATGAGTCTTGATTCTTGCTCCTTGATGGTTTTGAGATTCAGAATTTTGTTTATCGTTTGAGGCAGCTTTTAAACATAAAGTTGTAACTGAAATACTTATTTTAAGATGCTCATGTTCATTAATTTTGAAACACCAGTATAGGAGCAATTTATTTCTCTATGAAATGAGCTAGTTCCTCACTGGGTACAAACTGACCTTCTGTTGGTTCAGAAAAGATGTAACATAAGACACTAGTGGGATCTTGGTCATGCAATATTCTCAACATCATTGAAATTGTTATATATAGCTGATGTGGTGAGAGTGTGATAACAGAGACATTTAAGAATCAATCTCAGTACTATATTGAATATTAAGATGAAAACAGTGATCATTAACTGGTTGAAAATGTAACCAGATGCTATTTTTGATTTTTCACCAGAAATTATCAAACATATCAGAGGATTCTCAAATGAGTAATTTATAACAAAGTTTACAAATTTTATTAAAGTCAGCTTGTGTGCTTCAGGTTGACCTGAATATTGAACTTGCCCTTGGAAAATTTGAGCTTGCCCAAATATAATATCCCAACATAAGTAAGGTCAAGAAAAAAAATATAGGTGTGTTTCCTAATGCATTGGTTTTAAAATTACTGTAGGATAAGCAGGTATTTTTTTTAAAAAAAACATTTTATATATATTTAATGTGATTATTATTTGATTTTTGTTTTTGTTTGATTTTTATTTTGCATGGGGATGAGGGGAGTGCTAGGGTCAGCAGTGAGAAACAGGGATGGTTGTTTGTCCAGAAAAACATTTTTTTGTTTGACCTGACACGGTAAGATAAAATATGATTTATTTTAAAGAAATCATACAAACACTTGCATTTGTCTTTCTTTCTGTATCCAGGCCGCCATACTAGAGGTTGTGAGTTCAAAACTCATGGTGGCATCCCAAATTTTTTATAACTATTTGGGGTATTTTTATAATAAAACTTTCTATTAAACTCACTCATCCCATTTCTTTTTTAATTTGTATTATTAACTTTTTTGTACTTTTTCATTCCTGTCCTAGGATAGACAAATAACCTAGTTTTGTTACCAGGTGTATTAACTGCAACTTTTGTTTTCTTTGTATCTCTGTCGACACATTAAAAACATACAAATAATTAAATTATCCAAAAATATATATGCAACTGCACATAGATATGTAGACTGGAAAGAGTTAGAATGTAGATATAGTTGGAACAGCAAAAGCAGATATGTATATAGAAAGATAATGGGATTGAGAAAAAAGAATTTGGAAATAGCTACATTTTTAAAAGAGAGAGATAGGGTAGGAAGAGAGAATTAATCAAAACTGTTTGTAAAGATTTATTTATACTCACAGCTCAAGGATTTGTGAACACTTAAAAATTATCATGTAGTCAGCTTCAAATCTACAACATGCATCAAAATATTTAAGACTCATACTTTTGAGAATGATCTGAGCACGCATATTTTTGTTCATTTAATTGTTTGCCAAGCAGTTTTTATCAAGACTCCTGTAATTATGTAAACAACATATCATACAAATTGCTTTTGAGTGCTACATTTTCATAATATCAGTCTTGCTTTGAACAAGGTAGTTAATCATTAGATATGAATATCTGTTATTTCCGCATACATACCTGTCAAAGAAATCACTTAAGTTGTAATTTTAGCAATTAACACATACTTGCCATAAATTTGGTGACGTGTATCGAAACAATTTTTTAAAAGCCATCGTTTTCAGTTGGGAATCTGACAAACTTCCAGAGGCTATATTAGGATTGGAAACTTGGCGAATCCCTGATACATACAAAAATTATGATTACAGTGTGATTGATAAAATATAAATTTGTGTTCTGTATTTGTGAAAAATTGATTTAAATAGCAAATCAAAATATCCATGCAAGAAAGTGTGAGACTGGCTTACACATAGACTACATGATGGAATGACATGTACATTAGATGAAAGAAGCATTAGGAACTGCCCCTTGTCAGTAAATTAGCTCAAACACAGTTAATGTATTTTATCCAAACCATCAACGTTAAATAAAATTTCTTGCATCCTGTAGACTTGCAGTATTTTGGACTTGGGCAAGTGCATTGCAAATTTGTGGAAGTGGATTTGTAAATCCCTGGATAAGGCAAAAGATTTAAGTTAACATAATATTCTTACATTCTTGCTTTTGCAGTTCATTGGGTTAACATTCTTAATTTGGGTAATTTAAATTTTCTTATCCTTTGTTACATCCATGAAGGATTTTTCTATCCCATTTGATGTTTTTGGAGTCACCCACAATCACATTAACTAATCAAATAAAAAAATTTGCATGATAGTTTTTTTCTTCTTCATTAAATAATTGTTTGTTACTGTTTCTGTTGTAGATAAGTCTTTACCATTCATGTGTTTGGTTTTGTTTTTTTTATTAAGAAATGTTATATCAGACCCAGTTGCATGTTATCACTCCATGGACTGGGAATTGTGTGGTACATTTTAAGTCGCATGACCATAACAGGATGTTTTTACTCTAATTGATTGCTCATGACAATCTTCTTTTTAGTCCTGAAATAATTACATTGTTTTAAATATCCTCATACATATTTATAATTGCCTGTTTTCTTACCATAGTACTGGCCTTAATATAAACAACCATTTTTGCATATATAAGTGTTATTCCATGTATAAAGTAAATTAAAGTGATTATTGTCAAAATGGTATATGTGTGTATGGAACTACACATAGCCTGGTGTAGATGACTAAACACTGATTTCAATACAGATGAGAAATAAAGATACAGGGTATGAGGCTAATATTGATCATTTGGAAAAAGTCATGTTGGCCAACTCCATGAATACCGTATTTACTGCATGTTTTCAGACAGCAAAATATAATTAATTTTTTTGTTGTCCGAATACATATTAAATTCTTTAATTAGGTATCCAAAAACAAACAGGGGAAGACAAATTTGTGGCCCCCCTCCTTGTCCGTAACGAAGTTACCATTAGCTCACATGACAATGTGCTGCCATGAAGTAAAACAAGTATTTTGTCTAACACCATGGAAAGGATAATGAATGAACAACAGGCATTACTTGCCTATTTTGTCTATTTGATACATGTCCATCCACCAGAAAATGCAGCCATACATGTATTAGAGCCACGATTGTGTGTGTATTTTCCAAAATAACCGCCATATTAGTAATCGTGCAATCCAGTTTAACCCTTTACTAGCCTAATCAGTGATCAATAAAATCTACCTTGCAAACACATGCAAGCTTTATGTCTGTGTAATTAAGATATTAATATAAACTAAATTAAAAAAAATTGGAATTATAATTCTGAAGATATTTATGACAGAAACATTTTAGTATCGAGAGTAGAAATACCGGTACATGTATGAGGGCTAATCTTAGAGCACCAAGGATGAGAGGCTCCATATGGGGTGAATGTTGTACGCACGCCTAGGAAGGGTAAAAATAACAAGCAAGTTGCAATATACGAGTCGTTAATATGTTGGTATTTTTTTAAAATAAAGGTGATCTATTTGTTGTGGTTCTCTCTTCTTTTTGTTTCCCACCTAGCCGAGGGTAGCTTCAAAATGAGTAGAGTCTGCCGACTCGAAACAATCAACTGCTCAAAGATTGTTTTGATGCATGTTGGAGATTTCAGGGTGTCTAGGTGATAATTGTTCCTACGATAATTTGTGGGATTTCTTTGACAGGTGTGTTCGGAAATAAAGGGCAGCCATCTGGATTTCGTTCAAAGAGCACACGATGTACTGAACATGTTGAACCCACAATCAATATTTATCGTCTACAAAGAGGTTTATTACCTGTAGAACAATAACTACATTTAAACCCGTGGTACATAATGCCTCGGGGATAAGGGGTTTGTTTTGTTGCACGATGCCAATGAATTTACTAATCCATACTGACTCTCTGATGTATTGTTTAATGATATAAAGCAGGGATCATGGTTTCTAGTCAAAGCCATAACTGTCACACCTGCGTGAAGTGGTTTTGTGTGTAATGATGTCTACACTGACAACCAATCCATGGAAGTTCGTGATCACATTAAATAATTGGAGACCAAATGAAGCGAACTTTGTATCAGTTAAATTAACGGCAAACACAAGTGAATTTTACTTTAAAACGAAGCAGCAAATCTTCTTAGATTGTGTCCGAAAACATAAATTGTAGAAAAAATTATAGTGAAGCAACGTCCGAAAAATTACAAGGCATTTAAATATTATATTTGCCCCAAAAAAACAGTGTCCGAAAACATGCACTAAATATGGTATATACAGTTTCTATGTTAAAACATGAATCTCTGTGTTCACATACATACCTCTTTCGTCAAAAACGATTTCATGCTGAAGGAGTCTTGTTTTGCTGCATTTGCCGCTAATGGCAGCGCTATTACAAGAGCTTTTTTGTTTCCAGCTGCATGTGACAGTAGAGCACTCTCTCCCACTGCACGCAAATCAATATCCTTCTGGCATAATTTGTATTTTGCAAAGCTCTCTGAGAAAGATCTCATTATCCAAACTTTATATTTTTCTTCATCTAGCCACCAAAGTTGGAATTGACAGCCAGCCATTTCGAAGAATACAAATGATTCAAATTTAAACCACGGCTATATCCAGGCTTCAAACAACTGAAGTTCAAAATGTATGACTGTGCAGTGGCCAGTTGTGGAAATTTGTTCTGGCACAAACTTAGCGAGATATCGTTTTTGGGGTTTTTCCCTTTTCTTTTTATTTAAATCTGTAAAATGAAAACTATTTATCAGTTCCTTCAGTTTCAAGAAAATCAAGGCTTTTCATGGTACCCACACAATATTTTTGAATTTTCAAGGTGTTTTCAAGGCCTTGAGGGACAAATTCATTTTTCAAGGCTTTTCAAGGTTCCCTATGGACCCTGTCATGTACTTGTCAAGTAAACTTTGTATGTAAGATTACATGCTTGTGTATTCTGAGTAAAAGATAAAAAATGTACCAATCATGACATCGTTCTTTTTATAGTTATTCACGTCTGATACAACTCTCTCTCTCCCTCCACCCCCTCCATTCATGATCATCTCAAGATAAACATTTTTTGACTAAATCTACCTTTCCCCCTTCACTGCACCATCAAAACAGAACATGAATTATTAATTAACAGTTCACCATCAAAACAGAAAATGAATTATCTATTAATCTAAGATCTGCACACCTTCTATTACTCTCTGGCTATAACAAATACAATAGTGTATCTTATTCACACTAAAGAAATACTCCCTGGCTATTACAAATACAACAGTATATGTTCACACTAAAGAAATCTCAAAATTGTAATACCACTGGACATTTTGGGACCAAATTATTGAAGGCTGGGACTTCTAAAATTGATACCCAGGAAGTCCTAGGCTTTCTAATACTGGAAAAGAGTGGAACCCCTGAATTTCAGAAACACATAATAATGAAAGGAGCTATAATGATGGACAGCTGTACTGGTATCTCCATGATTCTGATAATCAAGCATGTTCTAAATCCATGGAACAAAATATACAGGCTTTATACCTTGTCCACCAGTTGCAAACCTTGTACCATCTGGATGAATGTCAACTGAAAAAATAGGTTGTCCTGCAAAAGAAAATGATATACCTATAAATCACCCTGTATTATACCCTAGGGTATTACAATAGAAAACTTCATGCATTTCACCATACCATATAAATCACCATACATTAATTCCATAGGTATTATAAAGAAAATTCCATGCATCTAAGCATAAGTTACAAATCACCCTTCTTTACACCCTAGGGTAAGTATAATAGAAAACTTCAAGCATTTTAGCATACCTTATAAAACACCTGCATTTTTGCATGCCTTGTAAATCACCCTGCATTATACCTCAGATAATACAATAGGAAACTTCATGGGACAGCACTGCATTAAATATGTCTGTTGTTCTCAAAAAGTTTTTCATGGGTCAGTTAATAATTTCAAACATTAATGTAGTTTAAATTTCTACAGCCATATTACTGCTCCAAATTAAATCTAAAACTCAGACAAGAAACCTCTACAGCCATTTTAGCAGCATACTACTTTTCTCTAACCAATGAAATTAAGCAATACACTAAACACTACTGACCAGTTAAAGCAATCACTTTTAAACACATACCTAATGAACAAGTAAATGCACAAATCCTACATGTCAATAAATTAATCCATAGTTCATCCAATGAAATTAAAGGATGCATGAAAGAGAAAGCAAATTTTTAAGTAAATTATGTTTCTCTGAGAGTACTTACCCAATCACATTACGTTACATTAGGAATATTAGCCTACTACCTCGCGAATCCAGCCCACTAAAATACAAAAATCATCTTTTTCTCTCTATTTGAATAGACAAAGAGCAATAACTCTTGCCCATTACATCCTCTTGCAGTGTTTCCCTTTACGCACATTTGTGCATCAGGGACACACAGTGGAAAAAATTGAAGGATACGTTTTGTAGCCATGCATTTTTTTGACGCAAATGATTTGCATAATGCAATCAGGATTTATTTAATATCCAATGCTTAGGATGAGGGATGACATCATGTATACTTTGAGCATAGGCAATGTTATGACGGAGTAGCTTCCCCTAAAATTGCAAGCTCTCACGCAATTTCCATCGAGCTCAGCAAGATGTCATCCAGATGTTTAATCTCGATGCTTGTTGCACTAGAAAGTGTTCTCCAGATCAAAACGGCGTGCACTAAGAATCAATAGCCAAGAAAGTGAAAGAAGCAGAACACAAAAGTGTAACTGTGGTTCGAACTTTAACGAAAAATGGAGAAAATAATTCCCTTGATTGGAATACGGCACATCTATTGGGATTACCGGTGTGACCTTCTGATTGCGTGATTGCAAAGACTAAAAGTGAATAATCCTTTCGTGACAGGGTTTAAGTGTTTTCAAAAATCTGCCCTTGTTCACCACAAGATATCTGGAGAACACATTATCACCCAAGGCATTCTTTCACAACAAAGAAATTAGTAAGCTTGCAGAGACAAATGTGTTATTTGGATCAGTGGGTCATTGCAGATTTTGTTGGTTTTTAACTTTGCTGCAATAAATGAAAGACTTAAAAGTTTAAGTGTAACTTACTAAAAAGATAAATCATTAGCCTCTTTGATTTTTGGATAAATGTGTTCTAGAACAAAGTACAACGAAACCGATGATAGTACACATTTTATGACTGGCAGTAAATTGACTGTCATTTGGTTAAAAAGATTTATTTGGCTTTTTGTTTTCGCTTATATGTAATGTGTTGGTCTGTAATATCGCTACAAAAAGATTATAAGGAGACTGTTAAAAGCACGACTTTAAACTAAAAGGAAAATTAACTAATAAAATTATCCTTTTGATTGGACACTGTATTTGTTTGTTAATTGTGCATGTTGGTTTATTTGTATTTTTAGAGAGGGAGAGAGAGTATGGTGTACAAGTTGCAATATCCTATTTCAAGCTGAAAATGTATGGGTCACATGAAAATTTGTCAGTACATTTTTGACCCCCCCCCATATTTTATTTGACCCCCAGTTCTGACATCAAGGGTTTTTTTTAACCCTCAATTTTACACCCTGTGGGATACACTGCCCTTGGCACCACCAGTTTTTAGCTTTGCTGCTGGACTGGATAATATCAACCAGTTTGTACTCCAACAATCCAAGCCATTTTTGTGTTCTAACTGACTCATCCAACATTCCTTTCGGATTTATTGTGGGGATTAATCTTTCTGCCTCAGGTTGTATACATTCTTTTTTTTATAATTTCTGCTAAATTTGAGTGATTTTGTCACCTTTAGAGACTTTGTCCTTTTAAGACCATATCACACCACACTATCATTGACCTCTGCAAGTTCATTACAAGTAAGCGTGACTTTAACTTTTTTGCTTGCTCCGTTTGTAATGGAGTTGGTTTAGAGAGTTTTTAACATTCTCCATTGCTAACTTATGCTTTTTTCCCCTTTTACTTTCAGTAAAACGGTCAAGCTAAATAACTGAATGCATAAGTTCAAAGCATAGTCTATAAGTTTCAAATTCAGCATTGACTTGCTCGATGCCTTCATTATTAATGGGGAATATATTAGCAAGTTAGTAACTTGATGAATTACTAATTTATGCTCTGCTTTCTCTTCTTCTGTTGTTTCAGCAGAATGTTATTTAAATGCTTTTTATGCAACTTCAGAGCATGGAAGTCTACCATGACTCTTGTTTTGTTTATACTAAGTATACAATGTCTATGATATGCATGGTCTTTGGGCCTATAAGTCCAGATGCATTGGGTTTGTATCAGATCCAATTTGATCTAATGCATAGTAAAATCACACTGTCGCAGGTCATCCAGCAGTTCTATCATGGGGACCTTTCATTAAATCCATTCAGCCAACCATGTTGTTGTTGCTGTTGTAGGGTTTAATGCCATTTTTCAGCACAAGATAGGCCATACATGGCGGCCAGTATAAATGGTGGAGGAAGAACCTGGGAAAACCCTGAAAAGAACCACCAACCCACGATAAGCTATTGGAAAACTTTCTCACATACCCACATTGGCCGAACCCAAGACTTGAACCCACGCAGACAGGTGAGATGGCAATGATCCGTAACAGTGAGCACTTTAGACCACTTGGCCACTCGGGACCCCCTTCAGCCAACTATGATTTACAGGGATCTTAGTGACAGATCTGTCCGTCTAACCGTACCAAGGCAACATGTGCCCTTTCTATCATGGAGATTTCAGTGAGAAATCTGTCTAGTCAGGCCCTTGGAGTGGCTGGTACCAATGACAGACTGACTGTCTTCTATACTGCCTGCTTCCAGGCTGACCAAACACGGCGCAAACCAGCCTGCAGTGCTGGACTTCCACATGTTCACTGCTTGTCCACAAGGGAGAGCTAGTGATGTTTGCATAGGGATGGAATTGAGTCTTCATACCACCTGGTATGTCTTCTTCTGAGCTGCAAGTAGACCCAGTTGGGCCTCAATGCACTTTCAGTGCAATGGAACTCCTTCGAATCCACCATCCTTCACATCTTACTCATATCCAATCATGGAACAGACTGAAGTTTAGCTTTCAAGCCACCTTCGAGGATACTGATAGGGTGTTGGCTACTTCCGAATGCTCTCCACCCCTTGCAACTACTCCAAAGAATCAGCAGATCTTGATGAGAAGGAAGAGATGGACTTATAGTATACACAAGCCTTTTTGATAAATATAAGAGATGTATTATAATAAAAACAGGCACTTGATTATGTCAGTAAAATGGGGGACACTCATGATAACATCCTCCTCTACTCCCAATGAGCACAATGTAACTAACTCTCGTGGTTCAAAATCTGACCCATCATTAACTCCATGCTAATTATCTTATACTATCTGCACATCTAGTCACTCATTCCTTACACCACCATAAAGAAGACATTTAAACCTTTCCCCATGTACAATTCAAGTACATTACTGTTCTTTTAACTGCAACTTTTACTTTAAGTATCTTCATGTCTGTCAATTTTTGGAAGACAATACTTCCAGTCTGCCTTTGAATTAATGCAGCTAGATTGCGACTGCTTCTTCAATCTCTTCTTTTATGCAAATGACTTAAGGGTCATGACCTCTATGTATAAGTGTATAATATAGTAAATGAACAGATTAATTGAAAAAAATGCAAGTTTATTTTCCAAATGATCCTGAAAGAAAACAAACATGGTTTTAGCTTGAATTGTTTTAATTTTGGGTATTCTTTTTCACATAAATCATGACCCAACAGCTGCATTCATGCTTAAGTACAGAACAGCTCACATGTATTTTCAGAACCCTGCACAATGTAGTGGTGGATAGAGTGGAGAGGATTAAGAAAAATCCCCATTTACCATATCTCCACGCATTTGATGGAGTTGTCGCAGTGGATTGTAGAAAAGCGTTGTTATTGGTTGCCAGTTGTGTTAGTCCTACCACGTAAGACCCATCCAGGATGGGTCTTACTGCCTAACTAACGGTGCTGTGTAGCGAGTTTTGATGTCGAAATGAAAGTCAAATTTTCAGGAATATCAAACACAACTGGCAACCAATAACGACGCTTTTCTACAAAGTTATAATCTATTTGCCAGACTTTACTTACCCTGATGTCCTTTATCTAATAAATTCAAATTCTCACCAAAAAATGGACCTGTTTTCAAGTTTCATTGGCCTACATTTCAGCTGGCTGGAAAGCGATGAAAGCCGGGAATGCCGAAATCGTGTTAGATTGAAATTTTATTCTTTAACAAAATGAATAAAAGAATATTTATGCCTTTTGGAACTATAAGCAACGTTTCATTTCATTCAAGAAACATATCCTCCACATGAACCTACTTGAACATACATCAGCATACCTCGACTACCGTCGCATTGCAACAAATTCAAATGAATGTCAATGGAACATGAAAATGCGTCCATTTGCTAGTGTCATATTTTGATTCCACCAGGATAAAGACAGCACAGTAAGTATATTAATTGCACATAAATTAGTGGAAGAGTGACGATATAGGCTGCCAAGTGTGCGAGATATTCCTGAAATTTTGACTACTCGTTCCGATGTCAACGACATCGGAACAGGCTATGCAAGGCCGTTATTTGGGTTGTAAGACATAGCACTTAAACAAAAACAACATGTGCTATGTCTTACACTGTAGGACTACCAGTTGTGTGTGATATTCCTGAAAATTTGACTTTCGTTACGCTGTCAGTCGACATCAAAACACGCTACACAGCGCCGTTAGTTTGGCAGTTAAGACCCATCACCCCACCCCACCCCCACCCCAAGCAAAAATATCGGGTGATGTGTCTTACGTTGTAGGACTAAAGTTTGTAGATGACCTAATTTTAATCGTTTTTTCCTTGGGGTGGCACGGTTGTCAGGGGCCGAGGTTGACACTTCAGACGTAAATCAGCAAAAAAATATATATATATATATATATATATATATATATATATATATATATATATATATATATATATATCGATAGATAGATAGATAGATATATCTTGCATAACTTCCTAAATGCTTTATGTTGTATAAACGAAGGACGACATATTTTTGCAACTGACAAGTTGTAAATAAAAAAATAGAACTATTGTTTTCGCGACAATTGTTAATTTTCATCACAAAATTTGCTCGCCTTACCATCATGCGAAACCCATGTAGGTTTTAAGAGTCGCATGTTTGACACTGGATAAAACTGCAACCAACCAGTTAATGAACACTTGCAATGTCATCCCGTGTTTGATGATTTCAAAGCATTTTCTGCCAATTCTTTTGCGGACGAACACATCTTACTCCGCCATCAAAGGGCGCGTGTTTCAAACAATGGATTTTCCACGTAAATATTAGAGGGGTTTCGGATACTCAGTAGTAGTACAGAACTTCCATTTTATGTCTATCGCTCATATCACTTGTACTATCTAGACAAATATGTGCGTAATCTAAAGATTAAACAAGGATTCTGTGCTTATTGCACCTATATCTTTTCCAAACTAATATTACCATATTCTTTTAAGACACGTAAAAGAAAGTAATTCATTCTTCATTTGAAGTTATACAGTTGAAGACCCGTATCATTGACAATTCACTATGCCCTAGACGACTGACACTCATAGTGTGATATCGTGGAGGGTTCCAAGTAAATTAGTGTCAGCAGCAGAGAGGGTGAACCCTACAATTATTTTTCGAGCAAATATATTTAAACATGAAAATCATGCTAAATAAGGCAAACAAATATAGGGTCAATAACGCTAAACAAGAACCTCTAACCGACTTGAGATTCTCTCACCGTAGCATCGCTATGGGGGATAGTTTACGCTGTTACTTCGCCGTTGACACCTGTGTTTGTAAATTTTATGCGTATTCGTTTATGTGCTCGTGAGCTTAATTTTTGTCAGTCCACCCTCTCTGCTGCTGTAATTAAATAATTATTATTATATCAATAATGATTGGTGAACCACATTCAGCTAGATTAGCTCGAGAGCGACTAGAGGCAATCAAAAAATATCTACCCATGAGAGATTCTGTCAGACGAAAATTACAAGCGCGTCAAGATCTCAAAGAAGGATTTGCAGAAGCCGCAGAAGAATTATTTAAACCTGTCACAAAGACTACTAATTCAAAAGTGCCGCATATAACATTGATGGACGAGAGATTGAGATTTGTCACAATTACATCGACGTTGCCACAACGATACTTGGTCTTGCAAGATACATCGATGATTACTCAAGATCAGCTGGTCCATCAATGATGTTAGTAGTATAGGTAGTTGATGATCCTCTCTCAGAGACCCCCCTGCCCCCCAAAACGTTATATGTTAACATTTTTGTCAGCAGCCTTTGTTAGCTCAAAATGATGACTTTTACACGATAACACATTTTCTGACAAAAATATGCTTTGTGGGCAGGGAGGGTCTCTGAGATAGGATGCATCAACTACCTATACTACTACGTACTTATTAGTCAAAATGTTATATTAAACGAATGAAATATTATATATATAATGTCATACTCAATCAGATACGTTGGATTTGATCTAACAAATAGATTTTGTAAAAGATTTAATTCGATCAAAGCAGCGTCAGCATATACTGGTATAAAATCTAATATAATAAGCGATTGCATTAAAAATGTAGGTTATCATATATCGCCGAAATATGGGTCAGTATGGCTATTCGCGACTGAAAATGATATGAGAATAACGGGTTGGACAGATGATGTGATGACATTTATCGATAACATGGTCGATATATTATTTGATAACGATATTTCTAAAGCCACACAAAATTAAACATCTACTTTTTATTATAATCTTTTTCGTATTTGCTGACTCTCATTGGCAGAATATCTGTTAACATACTATCAATAATGCGGAACTCGCGTATTAAATCGTCCATATCATATTTTATACCACGCAAATAAGATCGAATTTGATCAAGTAATTTTTTATAAGTTATACTTGCTGTTTTGCAAGCATTTTTTTTAGTTGCAAGTCGAGGTTCAACTTTTTTACACGCTGCTGCAAGAGAAACACCAACGCCGGATATTATTAACAAAAACGGATTTAATGATGCGCCACTTGAAATTATACCAGAGCCGGTCATTAGCAGCGGTAGATATGATATCACTCGCAGTATTCTTGCATAGTATTTGTAACATTTTTTGACGCACCAAAGATTTTTATGATAGTATCTGTAATATTGCATTAACGCGTCAACATCTTGTTTGGGAATGTTTTCTGAAATATGATTAAAATCGACTATATTTTTTTCATTATATAATATTTGTTTATATACCATTATTTAAGTAACTAATTCGGGAGTTTCAGATACAAACTCGATACACCACCAATAAGTTGCTGCGGTTAACTTTTTATCATCCGCTATCAGCATAAACGTTTCTTCAGTATCTTTGTTTAACACTATAGACACAATTCCAGAAAAATCATCGGTTGAATGACGCCATGGAAATGTGGTAAATATACTGAATTTTGCACTGCTAAGCACAGATAATCTATATACACCAGTAACCTCTGCAGTGTGTTTAAAAGTGTTATTTTGCTGCGACCATGTTGCTTTTCCTGATGCGACTGTGTACACGATATTGTTAGCTCGTCCGTGTGGAATTTTGACGAGATTAGTTTTTTGAATAATGTTAGGCATGCCACTAATGATATCGTTGAATCTTGTGTTAATGTCAGCGAGATTAATAATAACAGTTGGTGGAGTTCCAAAAAAGTTATTAATAGATCTGTTTACATTTCTACGAAAATTTAGAAATGTTTGTACATGATTAATATAATCAGCTCTAAATGTAGCAATTCCATCATTAATTGTCGTTAACGAAGTTGTTATTGGAATTTCCTTATCATCGACGTATTTTTTAGTTGCGGCGTCGAAATCTGTTTCTGGTGTTCTGAGATTATTAATACCGTTGTTGTTCATGTCGAGAAATGCACGCATTATACCACCGCGAACTGACACGTACTTAGATTCTTGATCGTCTACGTATTTTTTCGTTGCTGCGTCTGTATCTGCGATTGGATTTCCAAGATGTATAATTTTTCTTCCTGACATAACAATGTCACCAGTAAATACATCGCCAGCTTTCCTAACATAGTCGTTAACAGACTTGCCCGAATCTTGTATTTTACCTTGATCGGCAAAAGTAACTATATTATTAACAGCCGCGGCGGGAATTCGTACAAGTACATCTGACAGTTGTATATTACTCGTTTTTAATCGTCCTTCTTTATCTTGAAATTTAATAAATTAGTAATTTCATTTTTGAGCTGATCAAGAGTTGCGTACTTAGATAAGTCACCTTGCTGAGCAGTTGTTGAATCTCCTACTAATGTTCCAAATTTTGAGTAAAAACTCATTATTTATTTACTGCTTGACGAAATTATATACCATAAAATTGTATAATGGCAAAATCGTCCATATTAAACTTTGATACAGAGCGGTTGGTGAAACATAAACATAACAATGAGCTTCCAGATTGTCATTATCTTATAGTTGGTAGAACTGGATCGGGCAAAACAAATTTTCTTATGAATTTACTTTTAGGAGATAATTTTAACTATGATCGCGTTTATATTTACACAATTAATCCGCAGCAAGATAAGTACGAGCTACTTAACAATTATAATGACAAACTTCGTGACGATCTTGAATCTGGCGAAGATTTCTTTATTATCAAGCAACCGGAAGAACTTGTTCCAGTTAATCAACTCGATTCGTCCGAACACAAAATAGTTGTTTTTGATGATATTCCGCTAAACAACGAGGAAATGAATAAAATCATATCGTATTTTTCACTGTCGCGAAATAAGAAATGTAATTCTATTTATCTCGCTCAAGGATATTATAATGTTGACAGATTTATTAGGCGAAATACTGGCTGTTTTATATTATTTCCAGGACTTGACAATATTCACGGTAGAAATATCGCGAACGAACAATGCGGCGACGTAACAAAAGATAAATTTATTGAACTGTACCGTCAAGCAACGGCAAATAGATACGATTTCTTTTTGTTCGATAAGTTAACGAATGATAAGAATAAAATGTTTCGATGTTGTATTGAAAACTATCTACAAGAATTTTTATAGAAAATAGTATATAATTAATGGAAAAACAAGCAAAATATAGAAAACATATCGAAGATCTAAAAAAACTTGCACAGTCTCAGGCAAAATATAAACAGCTAGTACAGCAAGCACGGCGCGGTCAAGTTGTTGCAGCAGAAACAGCAGCAACCGCTCTCAAACCAATTACTGAAGCATTACTTGGAAAACAACCTGAAACTAAACCACTATCAGAAGAAGAAATTAAGCAACTACGGGAAAAAGGTTTACTCGGACTAGTTAAAGAACAACAAGAAGCAGCTGCTGGAAGAATTATTGAGAGATCTGATGCGGAAAAAAGAAAATTAGCTGAGGCGCTTGTAGCAAATATAGCTAATCCTGCTGCGAGACAAGCTGAAATAAATCAGCTTATAAATAATCCGTTGGAACTTGAACAAAGATTAGCAAAATTAACAACACAAGAAATTAAAAATATTATAACAAATTTATCAGGAGAAATAAAAGATATTAAAGAAGAGCAACAAAGAGTCGGAGAGTTGACTGTAAAGTTTATGGAAATTGAAGATCGAAAACGATGGTATATAAAACAATCAAATAATGAGATAAAAAAAATGAATATGATGAATTTTTAAAGAAAGAAAATATAAAAGATATTGATAATATAGATAAATGGACAGATGTAGAATTTGAAAAATTGAATGACGATTTAACTAAAATAATGAAAGATGGTATTGATGCTAAAAAAGAGTTAAAAACAGTCACAGAAGAGAAAAATATACTTCCACTTTATGATAGAATAAGATATGGTATTATTGCTTTTGTATTTGCAAAAACAGCACGAGAAAATAGAAAAAAACCTTCCGGTCCGGGTTGGGATTTTAAAAGGAAATTTGAAACATTCGATAAAACTCGTGCAAAAAAATATAGAGAACAAATAACAGGAACTGGAGTCAGAATATTCGCATCAGTTACTGAAATGATCGGCAGATTAATGCTACTGATATCATCAAAAGAATACAGGAAATGTTGGTGCTGAAATCGACAATGAAATTATTGACATACTTGATAATCTGAGATCGAGAAATTTATTAGCATCTGACGAATACGATACTTTGCACCGCGACTTAATCGCGGCGACTTAATTTTATGAAAATATAATAATAAATGTCAGCGACGCTATTACTCGACTCTAGCCAATCTGATAAAGATAGCGCAAACTTTTCAGTAAAGTATATTCCGCCAATAGAACTAGATCGTGAAAAACAATACGAAATTGGATTAATTTCATGTACTTGTTGGAACGCCATGGCAAATATTAAGACTGGTATCAATGATAAGTTTACATTTATTATTATAAAAAAAGATCCAAAAAATCCTCCAATATCTACTAAAAGAGTAGATATTGAAATTCCACAAGGGGCCTACAACATAACTGATCTGAATAAAACGATAAAAGAATTTATAACAAAGCATGGCGGTAATGCAGACGATTTTGAGCTAGCACCGAATTATAATACATTGCGAGCTAGAATAACATTAAAAAATGGATTTATTATTATTTTATATAAAGGTTTTGCATCATTGATTGGATTTAAACCTCTTGTATATCAGCTTAATAATGATGAAATTCCCGAAACATTTGACGGTGAATTTCCAGTAAATATAAGTGAGGTTAACACGATATTGGTAAATTGCTCGATCGCGTCTGGTTCTTATTCAGCTAAAGGCAGCAAAGGACAGACAATATACAGTTTCTCGCCAGAAGTTCCACCAGGTTCTCTCATGCAAATCAGTCCGCGACATATTATTTATTATCCGCTAAACGTTGAAAATCAAATAACAGAAGTAAATATGCAATTGACGGACCAATCTGGACGACAGTTGGATTTTAATAACGAAGTTGTTACTTATTACGTGCACCTACGCGTTGCGTAGGCGAACAACAGTAAACATATATTTTTGAAAGATTTGACAACAAAATTATACAACCTCAGATATAATGAAACAGAAAAAAGTTTACAGAAGAAAAATAGTAGGAGGATTTTTCGGAAATATATTTACTAAAATTGTTGAAAATATCCCAGGATTAGCTCGTAAAGTTGCGCCAATTGCACTTGACGCGGGTAAAGCTTTTGCAACTGGAGCTGCATCTGCTGCTGGAACTGCTGTGGGACAAAAAATATCTGATAAAATAAAAGGCGAACCTAAGGCGCATGCGGCACCGTCAATCAAGCAAGTTATTTCAGAAATCGCACCAACAAAAGAAACCCAACGCGCGATGATAACAACAACAAAAAAACTTTTATCACCAAAGGGTGAGCAGATTATACAAAATTTAATATCTAAAGTTACAGCGCCGCAATAATTTTATATAACCTAATAAAATAAAAAAATGTCTGTGAAAAATTATCTCGATTTTGCAGAAACTTATGACACAGACAACACAGTAACAGAATTTGAGTATGTTGAATATCTCGATGAAAATTCAAACGAACCTAATAAAACTGGCGTTAGAACATTTAATACACGAGACGAGGATGTATTTCTACTGCCTCACAAAGCAATGTTGGAAGTTCGTGGCCAGACTATGACAACAGATAATCCACCTGCCGCAATTGCTGCTGGAACAGAAGTAGCTCTTGTAAATAATGGTTGGTGTTTGTTTAGAAGTGCTCGATATCAGCTGGCTAATCAAACCGTCGAAGATATTTCAAGTCACTTACAAGTTGCAAGTACAATCTTAAATATCGTTTCGTTTTCCGACGATTACTCCAAATCAACTGCAACTAACATGATGTGGTTTAAAGATACTGGAATTGGTACAGCAGGATCTGAAGATTTTATTTTAATAAGAGCATTAGCTGCCGGAGCTAATGCTGCTGCAGATGTTGCAACTGTAAGAAATTTTCTTATCGCTAATGCTGCCAATTTTGGTATAGCCGCACCAGATGCAGCAGCTAATGCAGACGCTACAAGAACTTCGCTTACTGCAGCTTGTAATAATCTTGGTGTAACTGCACCAGGTGCAGCCGATGATGGTACTGCAATGTTAACTTTGATTAATAATTTAGTTAATAACTCGACATTTAACCCTCGAAGTATACGCTATAATGAAGGTTATGCTAAGAGAAAGGCACTTGCAGCAGGATCACGTCAGATTACAATGATGCTGCCGTTAAGTACAATACTTGGCTTTTGCAGGGACTATAATAAAGTATTTCGTGGAGTTAAACATACGCTTATTTTAGATCGAGCAGAACAAAATGACTGTTTTCTCAGATCTGGCGGGGCTGATGTACAATTTGTCATAAACAAACTTGCGCTGTGGATGCCACGAATAACTCCGTCAGTCACTAAAATGTTAGAATTAGATAGTATGCTGGAAAAACGCACGAATAAAATTCATTTTCAGCAGCATAAAATATATCAAACAGCAGTTCCGAATACCACCGACTACACATGGCGAGTCACAACAACATCGAGTGAACAGCTGCCGCGTCAGTTGTTTGTTGTATTCCAGCAGCAAGGTCAACGTAATGACCAACAACGAAATAATGCAATATTTGCTAACGTTGATGTTAAACGAATATATGCCAGAATAAATTCAAAGCAATATCCAGAACGAGCGATCGAATGCAATTTTGCAGATAACGCCAATAAAAACATTACTAGACCTTACATGTACCTGCTCGACTCAATGCAGAAATATCAAGATACTGGCGATGGAACTCAAATATCAGTAGAGGAATTTCGTACACTTTATCCGATATTTTACTTTGATGTTAGTAAACATAGCGAGCGATCTGTAGACAGCACAGCTGATATTGAAATCACTTGGACACTCGAACTTCCAGCAGCGCCATTAGTTCAAGTGCCGTTATATGCATATGCATTAGTGTTAAGCGACAGATCTGTTACAATCGACTCCATTGGAGGTAAAATGACAATACAAGTTTAATCTGTAATCGTTATATAAGATGACAAAATATATTATAAAAGAAATACATTTAACTGATGGCCAAGTTAAAAAATTAGCAGCTGCTGTTGCGAAGCGGAGGCCGGTTTCATTGAAGGTCAACCCAGATGCTTTGGGGATTTTAACAAAATTATTGTTAACCAAAAATCAAACAAATAAATACGATCGCAAAAAACCTTTCGTTTTAAATTTAAGCGCTGCACAAATAACTGCGATGTCAAAACATGGCGGTTTCTTCGGTCCGGTACTATCAGTAATAGCCAAAACATTACTGCCTAAAATTTTGCCAGTGTTAGGCACATTAGGGCTAGCAGCAGCGTCTGGGGCAGTATCTGGCGCATCAGAAAAGGCAGTTAAAGGTAGTGGAATAAAGAAAATTTTTGTCTAAAGATTAAATATAATGCCTAAACGAAAAACTGTGCGAAAAAAGACAACGACGAAAAGAAAAATGACGACGAAAAAAAAGACACAAGGTGGATTTCTTCCAATAGCCCCATTACTGGCAGGATTAGCGGGAAATATATTGCCGGGTCTGTTAGGACGAGGAAGAGGACTAATGCTGCCAGGAACGAGACGTTAAAACGTCTTAAGATAAAGTCGCAGCCGACTTCGTCGCCTGCGTTAAGTAATTTTGATATACTTGATCAACTTAAAAAAGTAAAAAATTTTCACGGAGTTTATTCCGAAGATGAGCTTGAGGCGATTGCATCGCCAGCGACATCGTCGCCGGGTTCTTGTGTTATAAATATACAAGATTTTAATGACGGATCTGGCACACATTGGGTAGCTGTTTTTGATAACAATTATTTCGACTCGTTCGGAATTCCACCAAGTGATACAGTAAAAAGATATATGAGTAAAAACAAAATAATAAATTATTCTTCTAATCAGATTCAACCAGTTGGAACTTCCGCTTGTGGATATTATTGCATAATGTTCATTAAACAGATGACCAAAAATCCAGATTTTTTAAAATTTATTTTGCAATTTGACAAACAACCCTCTCACGCTAATGATGAGATCGCGATTAATTTTGTATAGCTACCTAAAGCTTGCAATTAATTTTGTATAGCTACCTAAAGCTTGCAATTAATTTTATCTAAATTACAAATATAACAATGTCAACATATTGTCTCAAGTGTAAAACTAAAACAGAAAATAAAGACGAAAAAACGGAAAAAACGAAGAATAATAGAATAATGCTGAAAAGTATTTGCGCAATTTGTGGAAAAAGAAAAAGTATGTTTTTGCCAGCAACAAAGTCCGGGGCGGGTTGTCCTGACGTTATTTTAATAGACGACTAAATAAATAATGACGTGCAACTGCGATGCAGATAGAGATTTATGTCTCGAGCAAAATAAAATTGTTACATATTGCCAGAAATGCAATAACAGAGAAATAATTGGAACGGGTATAGATATACATAAATTAATTGGCAAACTGCCGAAACCGAAAGGTGGTTGGACATTGCCAGGCCATAAATATACTGGCCCGTGGAATCCGCTTGATGAGCAACTTGACAAAAATGATAATCCGCTGCCAGGACAAGAACCTTACAATCAGGTTGACGCAATAGCAATGCGTCATGATATCTGCTACAGAGTTATTGAGCAACCTAGTGGCGAAACAAAACACAGCTGCGACAAAGTAATGTTAGACGAACTTCGCGAAATGAAACCAGAAAATATGCGAGAGCGTGTTGACCGAAGGCTGGTACAGGGTATTATTGGAGCAAAATATAAACTCGGACTCGGAAGAGACTTATATGATGATCCAGCGACAACGTCGCTTGCAGTCGAACTACACAGACCTAAAAAAAAAAGTTTCCGCGACGCAAGGTTGTAGCAATCGCCGTTGATGACATTTGGGCGATAGATTTAGTTGATATGTCAAATCTAGCTCAATTTAACGTTGGCGCTGATGGCGCTCCAAAGAAATACTTGTTCAATGTTATCGATGTTTTCAGTAAATATGCTTTTAGTGTACCGGTTTCTGATAAAACAGGGACATCGATGATTGACGCGCTAAAACAAATAATAACAACTACAGAAAGAAAGCCGAACAGAATCTGGACCGATCACGGAGCAGAGTTTTTTAACAAAAAGTTCGAGCAGTTTTTGGAACAAAATAACATTAAAAAATACGTTACTGGAAATGAGGGAAAAAGCGTCATTGTCGAGCGATTTAATCGCACGCTTAACGAAAAAATTCATAAGTATTTGACAGCTAAAAACACGAATAAATACATCGACAACTTACAGAAAATTGTTGACGAATATAATAACACGAAACACCGAACCACTAGAATGTCACCAAACGATGCGATTGCAAATCCAATACTAGCTAATGAAAACATGTACCGAAGAGATAAATTTAGAGTTGGGGATAAAGTTAGAATTTCATTGACGAAAAAACGTTTGAAAAGGGATTTACTCCGAACTGGAGCGAAGAAGTATTTGTTGTTGATAAAGTACTTTTAACAATACCAGTTACATATTCGTTAAAAGATTTGCTAGGTGAACCTATAACTGGCAGTTTTTACGAACAAGAACTTCAGAAAACAGAACAAGATATATTTGTTATTGAAAAAGTTATTAGAAAGCGCGGCAACAAAAGTTTAGTTAAATGGCGCGGATATAGCGATAAATTTAATAGTTGGGTACCAACTAAGTCGATTGCATCGACTGCGATTTCATCGACTGCGATTGCATCGACTGAATAATATTATTATAAATTTGCTCGTATTTTATTAGTACTGACCTACATTTTACTGGTTTACATAAAGAAATTAAGTGTAATTTTCTCGCATCATCGACTGGCATTAAATTAAATATTTTAACAAAAATGAAATCGTATTTTATGTTTCTTTGTTGTCCCGGTACTTTTACGTTTAGAAAGGGCCTTACAAGTTGCCAAAATATTTGGTGCTCGGCAACGCTAAAATTAGATTTTAATATTTTTTTGGCAATGTGGTACTTAACATCATATCGACCAGTTGTTGGTCTACTTAAATGTTTTTTGCTAACAACAACATCATCTTCATCATCGTCATAGTTATACAAAATGTCTTTTTCAGTATAATCAGCAAATCTGTCGTCGGTGATATTTTTTAATGTGACATTAGGAACTGGAACAAAATCTTCCGAGTAAAGTTGAGCTAATCTCTCGATTAAGCTCATTATGATAATAATCTTTTTATCTAATTAATATATAATATGGAAATAAAATATCATTGTAGAGTTAATATACTAAACAAAAAAGAATTAGCCGAAGCAGTTCGAAATTGCTTGCTGGGATATAATTTTCATTTCGTTGATGTTATGATAACATTGGGCGAATCTGATAAATTTTTGTTAACAGCGGCGGATAAAATAAAACGTGATATAAATAAAATAATAACGTTACGATTAAATCGCGATGACATAATGGAATTTGGTCATAATTGTCTTTCTCGAAATGATCTGGAAAATATTATTAATTATCGTGTCTGAAAATAAAACTATCAAATGTTATCATAGAAGTTGCTGATTTTGTTTTGCCGTCGGCGACAAATTTTATTGCACTCGAATGAATTTTATAATATTTTGCTGCAGATGATATTGATTTAAATTTCATTTCTTCAGACGTTTCCAGATTTATTGAAATTATTTGTTTAGCCGGATTTTTAAAATTATTACTACCACCAGTTCCACGTTTTGTATTTTCTTTTGCCGTTACTAAATCTAGGTTTTCCAAACAATTATCTGTTTTAATACCATTTTTATGATCAATAACTAAACTATTAGGTATTAGTCCGTTAAAATCTTCAAACACAAAACGATGAGATTGATAATAAACAAAATTAGTTTTTGTTTCACGTACATTAACACCAAGATATCCAATATTCTGCAAACTTCCAACAACTTTTTTTGTTTTTCTGTGTCTAATAATTCCCTTATCGTTTGCCTCGTGTAGGTCAAAGATTGGATGAGGTTGATATTCATCTTGTAATCCTAAATTTTCGATATTATCATCAGCAACTGTGCCATTTGCTCTATATACTCGTTGTCCTTCTGGAATATCGCCAACAAACAAAGTATAAATAAAATCTTTTCTAAACATTTCGATTCTTTCTGCATTATCGCCCTTTACTGAAATTAATATTCCAGCTGGTGTTGGTACGCCAATAGCCTTTTTAGTTGCTATGTTGATAACAGAGCCTAATGCATTTCCAGCATATAGGTTGTACTTATGGTGAACATGATACATCTCTTGCTCTTCCGCTGTCAGTGGTAGATATCTCAAGATTTCTGTCATTATATATATACAAAATTTTTTTCATATCTCTAATTAAAAAAAAATTAAAAAATTTCAATTAAATAAACAATATTACTATATACATATAATGCTGAAATTGCGAGACATTGCCAAAAAGAGCATTATCAAATCCGAAAAAATTGCTTCGGCATTTTCAGACTATGATAACAGTTACAAACTCGACGATCAGACCAGATTAGCTAATTTTAGCTCTACAAATTTATATCATCTTTTACAACCTGTTATAGCTCAAGAACTTGCGGCTCATAAAAGCATCAAACTCATAGTCCAATATCATACGATTTTATCAAAGTTACACGCAGTCGAAGATGTACTTGACGTAATTTTTGAAACAAAAAGTTTTGAGAGCGAAATCTCGGAGCCTTATTTAACAGCTAAATCGAGGAAGATATTAACTGGAACAAACATTGCCATGGTCGCCGATGAAATACATCAAGAAATAAACAAAAAACTAGAAGAATTTACTTCGTCAGGGTCAGGTTGGAAATTCGAAATGATAAAAGCAGTTTTATTTCACACAGCAAAATATAATGTACTTCGCGGTAATTTGTACGTCGATCTTCCTCAAAAAATTAAGAACAAAAAGTGCTGTATAAATGTCAAAAACAACGATGACAAATGTTTCCAGTGGTCTATTCTTTCCGCGATGTTTCCCAAAGAACAAAATTCCGATCGTGTTAACAAGTATTTTCCGCACAAAGACGAACTCAATTTTGATGGCATCAACTTTCCAGTAGCAGAAAATCATATACCAAAGTTCGAAAAACAAAACGGTATCTCAGTAAATGTTTTCGGACTAGACGAACGAGAAAATGTTTACCCTAGATATATCTCAGAAAATGCTTCGCAAAAGACAATGAATTTATTATTTTTTCAGGGACATTATTGTTGGATAAAAAACTTTAACGGATTAGTTGGCGGACAGTACAGTAAAAACAAAAACAAAAAATACTTCTGTTATAGATGTCTGCACGGCTTTACTAACAATGAAAGACTGCAAGAGCATCTCAAATACTGCGTCAACGTTCAAAAAATAACTATGCCTAGAGAAAAAGAAAAAATAATAAAATTTAAAAATTATAATCATAAACTAAGTATTCCTTTTGTTATTTACGCCGATTTCGAGTGTCTACTCGTTCCCGTGGCTGGAGCAGAAAATAATCCGAACAAATCAAGTACCAGAAAAATACAACAGCATATTCCTTGTGGTGTAGCTTATAAAGTAGTTTGTTGCGCCAGCGATAAATTTTCATCTCCGATAAGGTTATATAGAGGTCAAAATCCTGCCGTGTGGTTACTAAAAAATTTAATAGACGAAGTTAATACAATTTCTAACTGATTACTTAGAACAGCTCCAATCAGAATAACGTCTAAACAACAACTCGACTTTGATGAGGCAGTTAATTGTCATATTTGCGAACAGTTGCTGGGGAACTCCAAGGTGCGAGATCACTGTCATTTGACCGGCCAATATCGCGGAGCAGCTCATAACAGTTGCAATTTGAAATTTCATGTTCCAGATTTTATTCCCGTAGTTTTACATAACTTTCGTGGCTATGACAGTCACATTATTGTAGAAGCTTTTGGTGATAAAAACATTAAAGCTAAACTAAAACTAAATAACGTGATAAAATGTATTCCAAATAATTTTGAAAAGTATATGTCGGTGACCCTCGGCAAATTACGCTTTATCGACAGCATGCAATTTATGGCAGCATCATTAGACGAGCTCGTTAAAGGCTGCAGTAATTTCAATAATCTGCGAAGCTGCTTCGGTGAAAACTATGTCGATCTGACAAAAAAAGGTATCTTTCCTTATGAATATCTCGACGATTGGAGCAGATTTAATGAAACTTCTCTACCTGACAAAGATAAATTTTACTCGCAGCTCAAAAATGAAAATATCAGCGACGACGAGTATAAATATGCACAAGATATGTGGAATAAATTTGCCTGTAAAACATTTGGCGATTATCACGATTTATATCTGAAAACGGATGTATTATTGCTAGCAGATGTTTTCGAAAATTTTCGTCAGGTTAGTCATGCAAATTACGGATTAGACCCCTGTTGGTATTATTCTGCTCCGGGACTGTCTTGGGACGCTCTACTAAAAACTAGCAAAATAGAATTAGATCTTTTAACAGATGTCGATATGTTTAACTTTATTGAAAAAGGCATCAGAGGCGGAATTAGCGTCATAACAAAAAAATATGCAGCGGCTAATAATAAATACCTAAAAAATCACGATAAAAATCTTCCGTCGAGTTACATTATTTATCTCGATTGTGTGAATTTGTACGAGTGGGCCATGTCACAGCCAATGCCTTGCGGTGGGTTTCATTGGATAACTCCAAACCAATTTCTCAAAGAAACTGAAAAAAATCTTCCGAAAGATATTTCATACTTTGTTGAAGTTGATCTAGACTATCCCAGTTCGTTACATGATCTACATAACGACTATCCGTTTTGCGCAGAGTCGATGACGATTAATTACAGTTTATTATCGCCTGAACAACGAGCAATGACAACGGCAAAATGTTCTATCGTTAACAAGCTAGTTCCAAATTTGTTAGATAAAAGAAATTACGTCATGCATTACAAAAATCTAAAGCAAGCAGTAGATGCTGGACTAATTCTGAGAAAAGTCCATCGCGTGTTAAAGTTTAATCAATCGCGGTGGATGGCAGATTATATTGACTTAAATACGAAACGTCGTGCCGTAGCTAAAACCGAATTTGAGAAAAACTTTTTCAAGTTAATGAACAACTCGGTGCTTGGTAAGACTATGGAAAATATACGCCGGAGAGTTTCGATTGAGATTGTTAATGATATCAATCGCAGAAATAAATTAGTTAGCGACGATGGTTTTGTTGGTATGAAAATATTTAATGAAAATCTTGCCGCAATACAACGACGAAAGACAAATTTAAAGTTAAATAAGCCAATCTATGTTGGTGCAGCTGTACTTGATATATCAAAGTGGCTGATGTATGATTTTCATTATAATTTTACCAAAAAAATGTGGCCAGATTCGGAGTTGCTATTTACTGATACTGACTCGTTAGTATATAATATAAAATGTGATAATGTCTATCAAGATATTTACGATAATAAAGATTTGTTCGATTTATCAGATTATCCAACTTGTAGTGAATTTCGTGATAATTCTAACAAGAAAGTTATTGGAAAAATGAAAGATGAGTTTATGTTTGTACCTGTGAGAGAGTTTGTTGGACTAAGAAGCAAAATGTACGCTGTCATATTAGATGACAATAAACTGACCAAGAAAGCTAAAGGTATCCCTCGCGGATATGTGAAAAAGATGATGCATTTTGAGGATTTCAAAGCTGCTCTTAATAATAGCGTCAGTTTTATTAAAACCAATGTAATTAGGACTAATTATCATAAGCTTGAAACAAATACAATTATAAAACGTGGACTAAGTAATTTCGATGATAAAAGGTATTGCAAAGATGGACTTAATACTCTCGCGCTTGGACATTATTTAAGTAATATTGTCTAAGCATCAGAATAATGTTTGAAAATTTAACATTAGCCGATGGAGTTAATAGCAAAATAAAAAAAATAATGGTAAATAACCAACAGTTATCATTTGAACTTAATGATGAAATTTCAGGTATTTGTTTTAGTAAATTTGATAGAATAAAACTTTCTCTTATTAGAACAGACGATAGCGAGTATTTTCCGTATCTCGAAAATTTAAGAGATGCGCTTTCATCAAAATATGAAAATTTACACGATCCAATAAGCCAAAGTCAGTACACAAAAATTAATATCGACCTGGACAGGTCAAAAGTTTTTGCAAAAGGTAGCAAATATCTTCTAAGCAAATTAGAAATGAAAGAGCTATTCGAAAGTCGCCGTAAGGTATCTGGCAGAATTAAGTTTCTGTTATATAATTACAAAAACATGTTATACTTAATAGCGAATGTGGACATACTTTCCATAGGATTAGAAATATAGTTTTTAAAAAAGGGAGATAATAACGCTAAGGTTTAGTTCAAAATCATTCGTGAGTTGTCGAACATAAAATATATACTTGAGTGAAATGTAAATATGACAGCATTTTTAAGACTTACAAATTCTGGTGCAGTTCTGTATTTGTTAAAATAACTAGAAAGTTCCTTTACGTAAATAATAATACTGTAGATTTTCTCCCTAATGCCAACCGTATATGACTTGATAAAATACCAACATTACCAGATCTGGTTGCGAGGGCATATTTTAGTCTGCGCAGTTTTGTTATTAATTAATTAGTGAAACAAACAAGAAAATCTATGATCTGCATAATGCTATTACATATTTTTTGTCTGTAGTTTACTTCCACTTGAAAGAACGCATATGCGGATACGAATTATTTGATTTCTTCTATGCAGTTCGCTCCAACCTGACAAAATAATAATACTGTTTTCTTTGTTTACATAACATCCACTTACAGGTTTTACAGAGTGCATAACAGGCAATCAATATTTTATTGCTAGTGACTGGCTGTAGTTATTAGGTCTGTTATTGATTATTCTATGGTAATGGCGAACAGAGAATTCTGTTGCCCATATGTTAAGAAATCGGCTATATAGTATTATTCGTGTTATGCAGAATTATATATTTCTATATTTTTTGGAAATTGGAAAAATAAAATGTGGTTTTTGTTAAGAAAATCGAACACTGTAGTTTTTAGGACTACTGTGCTTTTGGTAACCATATGATAAATATTTTATCTTAAACACGTAAATGCGTCCGATAGCTCAATTGATAACGTGCTGAAACTCTCATCCGGAGGGTCATGGTTCGAAAACTGAGAAAGAGATATGTCTGCGGCAGGCGATTTTAGGCCAAGATTTAGAATCTATTGGGAGCTCCAGCCCTCCCGTCTTCAGAGTACACCAATCCACTACGTCAACACGTGGTGGATTCACTTTTGTGAATCACCCATTGGTTGATCGTTGGGGGTTGGTGTGCTGGCGTGAAGACGGCATTTTCATCATATCATCATCATCATCATCATCATATCATCTCATCAAAAATATACAGCGGGGGGTGATATGAGGTCGTGACCTTGTGACTTCACTAAAGGGGTACCCGACACAAGGGCCATTCCAAAAGACACAATCGCAAAACTAAAAATAAACCTAATGAGATTCCAGGTCACAAAGACCAATCAGCCTTTGAGTTCCTAGAGTTTCGGTTACGGATATCTAGGAATTCTTGTAAGGCAATAAACAGAATCTGATTGGTCACTAAAATAAGACCTACACGTACGGACAGCCCTCTGAGCCTCTAAAGTTTCGGTTACGGATATTTAGGGGTTCTCTTGGGGGTAAATGTCTAAACAAAGATTCGGAACCTCATTAGGTTTATCTGATATAACTATGGAATGGTAGACCGAATGTCACCCTGCGCTGTATATTTTTGCTTAGAAATATCGTTATCAAATAATATATCGACCATGTTATCGATAAATGTCATCACATCATCTGCCCAACCCGTTATTCTCATATCATTTTCAGTCGCGAATAACCATACTGACCCATATTTCGGCGATATATGATAGCCCACTTTTTTAATACAATCGCTTATTATATTAGATTTTATACCAGTATATGCTGACGCTGCTTTGATCGAATTAAATCTTTTACAAAATCTATTTGTTAGATCAAATCCAACGTGTCTGATTGAGTATGACATTATATATATAATATTTTATTCGTTTAATATAACATTTTGACTAATAAGTACGTAGTAGTAGATGTAGTTGATGCATCCTATCTCAGAGACCCTCCCTGCCCACAAAGCATATTTTTGTCAGAAAATGTGTTATCGTGTAAAAATCATTTTGAGCTAACAAAGGCTGCTGACAAAAATGTTAACATATAACGTTTTGGGGGGCAGGGGGGTCTCTGAGAGAGGATCATCAACTACATATACTACTCCGCTCTATGGTTTGAGGTTGTAAAAGAAACCCCATAGAACGCCGCAATATCTGGTCGAGTGCTAGTACTCCGAGGTCTTGTTTAAGTTACTAATTTTCTGATAATTTCTTCACCTGACGGAGACAGCAGGTCTTGGTCATTTTTATCAACGCCTTAGTAGTTTCTAATGTAGGCGATATTTCAGAAATTGCTTGTTTTATATCCCTATCGCTTACGATAAGTACACTCGGTGGTCCGCCCTTGATTTTATCAGTAATCTTCTGTCCAACAGCTGCACCTTCCGCAGAAGAGGCTCCTGTGGCAACAGCTTTTGATGCGTCTAACCCGATAGGCCCTATTTTGTTTTGCAATTCCAGGTACATTATCAACTATTTTAGAGAATATATTTAAAAAGAAACCTCCTACGATCTTTCTGTGATAATATTTCGTTGTTTCATTTTGTTATACAAAGCTGTCGGATAAAATTTACTTTGGTAAGCTAGCTCACTGCGATTAGTTAACTGACCTTCAGTGGAGATAATGTTACAATTTCGTTGATCAGTCAGTGTCGTAGTGATAGAAGATAACTGATTTTCAACACTAACAGGATAATAGATTATTTGTCTTGGATTTACTTGCATTAGCGATCCAGGTGGTACGTCAGGGGAAAAAGAATAAATAGTTTGACCTTGACTACCATGTGCTGTATACGACCCTCTGGCAATTTAGCAGTTTATTGAAATCGAATTTACTTCTGTTATATCCGCGGGTGACTCGCCCTCGTACGAAATTGAAGCACTTTGAGATTCATAACCGTATTGTTTTCGAGCAAAACCTAACGGCCCGATGCTGCTGACGGTACGAAAATCAACAACATTGTTTTTCAAATTGATTCTGGCACGCTGTCTGTTATAGTTTGGAATGAGCTCAAAATTGTCTCATGAGGACTCAACTTTAGTTGTATCAATAACTTTATTGCTTTATTTAGATCTGTAACGTTATAAGCGCCCTGCAGTATCTTAGCAGAAATCCAAGCGGGGCCAACTGGCTGAATCGATTGAAATGTGAAATCGTCATTCAAGTTAGTCTTTATATTTGCCGTTGAATGCCAAGCAGCAGCTGATACTAGTCCTATTTCGTATTGATTCCCTGGGTCAAGTTCGATTGATGGATTATAAATAACAGAAAAGTATGCACTGTCCGCCATAGTTTGTGATGAATCAAGCAGTAATGCAGTTGATAAAATTTCTATTTTATCTGACAGATAAAACTGAACTGCTTGCAGTTTGTGCTTTGCTGTTTGCGAATTAATTCGCCATGAATAAAATCGCGACGATAAGATCGTTATGTAAAATATAATATTCATCGGATGTAAGATAATCGTTTGATCTGAGATTATCTAATATTTCATCAATTTCGTTGTCGATTTCTGTGCTCGTATTTCCGGCTTCCTTTGATGCTATTAGTAGCATCAACCAGTCAACTATTTCAGCCTAGGAGTTATAGACCTTCAGGCCATAAGCTATTTTCTCTTTTATTCTATATTCATCGAGTCTTTTAGCAAAGTTTTCTAATAATGCTATTTTGTAATTAAAACCTTTTTTTTTTGATAAGATAATGTCATAAATATCAACAATAATACCTTCTCGGTGTTGATTAAAGTATTTTCGTGCGTCACTGTAATTAGTAGATTCTTTGAGCTTATCAACAGCCACTTCATTATTTTTTCTCACAATTCTTAGTTGTTTAATGTAATTATCTATCTTATCATGACTCATTTTTTCTTACATCATCAACTGTTATTTTATTTGCACCAACACATTTCTTCTCAGAATCTCTTAACTCGGCAAATATCTAGTGGATATTTAGTTTCTCTTATCAAATTATTAATTGTTTTCTGTAACACAACCACATATTCTTTATTACCCTTAACATGCTCTTCAATTTTTCGTAATACTACAGCTAGTCGTGCAGCTGGATCTCCTATTTTTTCAACAATTTGTTCAGCAACTTTTTTTTACTCCTCTTCAATACCTCGTAGTCCTTTCTCTGATAACGTTTTAAGATTTTCTGGTGATACCGCAGAAATATCCGGTTGTTTGCCAAGGACAGCCTCAGTCCCTGGTCTAAAAAGTCTAGCAGTTTCTTCTGCAGTTTGCTGTAGGCCTTGACGTTCCTGCTCAACCTTCCTCTTGAACGCGGCCCTCGTTACAACAAATTTCTTTAGAAGATCTATTCGATTCGCATCTATTTTTCGTTTTATTTCATTTCTGTTACGACTAATTTCAGATCGTGGCCGTAAAACTAATTTTCAGATGTTTACCGTTAGATTAATTTTCACAGTCCAAAAACTTATCTATTCCACATCTGAACATACGATTTCGATCTCTTCTATTTTATCAAACAAAAAAAAGTTGTCTGCCATTACCAGTTGCTTTATGATAAAGCTCACCGAATTTATCTTTTAATACACCCCGCACTGTTCTCGGTCTAAGTTTTGTACATCAACGTTGTCGAGTCCAGCGAATAGTATGAAACAACCTGTATTTCGCCTGACAAATCGATCCACATTATAAAATCCTTGAGCTAGGTAAACTGCATTGCATTTTCTGTTGCGCGATAGGGAAAATAATATTTTATCTTATTCATCCCTACATTGCTGAGCGGAATGTCATCAAAGACAATTATTTTATACACGTCTAAATCTAGCTCAGTAACAGGAATTAAATCTTAGGGTTGTTTATATATATATATATATATATATATATATATATATATATATATATATCATCGCCGGCGCCAAGTTCATTTTTGAGCTTTTCATTGTACTCGCTAAGCAGCTCGTATTTATCCTGCTATGGATTGATCGTGTAGATATAAACTAGATCGTAGTTAAAGAGGTCGTTAAGTGACAGATTTATAAGATAAATTTCGCCCGACCCAGTTCGTCTTACTATCAGATAATGGCAGTCCGGTAGGTCATGGTTGTGCTGATGTTTGATTAAGCGCTCCGTGTCAAAGTTAATTATGCTAATTCTATACTAGGTATTCATACAATTTTATCTCGTGGTAATAAGAAGAATGAGCTGTTACACAAAATTTGGTACATTAATCACAAGCTCAACAGAAGATAAAACAGCAGCAGCTGCAATCACCATGACTGGTGCAGACTTCACAAACTATAAAAAAATCTGAAGATACAATGGCAGGTAACATAAGTATGTCAGGTCAGCGAGCGCTAGACCTTGAGAAACATATCCACCTATGAGTGCAGATAACTCGCAAGCTGTAAGCTTTGCACAACTTAATGCGGTCAGCAATAGGAAGTTATCATTGTCAGGTGGAAAGATGACTTAAAATATCAACATGAGTGGAAGAAATATTGTGAATTTGCAAACTGAATACCCACCCAACATAAAAAACTCAAAAGTATTACGTTCTGCACAACTTAGCGCGGTCGACAATAGCAAGTTGCCATTATCTGGTGGGACGATGGCTGGAAATATAGATATGGGAGGGAAATTAATATTTAAAACTCAACTTCATAACACAACTTTGATTCTGTAACAAATGTCAAGTTTGTCAAGGACAACTTTGTGATAAAATCCGGCGACACTATGGTGGGAAATCTGGACACGAGATCTATCAAGAAAACAACTACGGCAATTCCATCAGCAACATCAGATTTAACAAATAAAAATTACGTCGACGATATGATAGCAGGGAATATTGCATCACGAGTGGCAAAATCCGGTGATACGATGACAGGTACGTTAAACATGGGCTCAAATAAAATAACAGCGACTTATAATCCAGTCACCCTATTTGATCTTATAAGTAAACTGTATGTGGACGCTGAGATATGTACAGAATCAGCTAGTACAATTACTGCTGCAGATGCTAATTATCTTAAAAAGTCCGGATATATAGTTACAGGTGCAATCGATATGGCTGCCAAGAAGATAACTTCTACGTATGTGCCTGTTTCTGCATTTGACTTTGTCAATAAACAATACTTGGATAGTGTTACCCAATTGCTTGCGATTGGTGGTGGTACAAAACAAGTTAAAATTAATGTCGATCATATTCCACATCTCGCTGATGCTGTTGGGGTTTTGTTGCATCTGTGTCAAGTTGTTATCTAAGTTATGCATTTGCGTTTAACAGCTCTCTATCTGACGGGTTAGAGTGGATCACAGACGGAAAAATAAGTTGCTTTTGGATCAAAATACAGTGTCCAGAGGCGTAGCAATAAGAAAATATCAACAAAGAGGTCGAATAAATGCTAATGTCGGAAGAATTTATTACTAGCAATTAGAAGGATCGAATGTTAATTTTAGATTTACTAATCTGCATTCGGTATCGAATGTTTATGCTAGTGCTTCTCAGCAATTTACACTTAATCCTGCAGTTACCACAGACAAGTACCTGTATTTCCGGATTTATGTTTTCGGAGCTGAGGGTCCTTACCCAGGTTTGTCGATGTTTCAGGTATATACACTTGATGATTAATGTAATTGTAATCTATAATGTCTATTGATCCTCCATCGATCAAAGTCGCAAAAGAGCTTTACAACGCTATACTCAACTCGCAAACGGAGATCGAAATAGCTGATGTTGATTCGCTAGATCCAGAAAGTGGTGAGGAAGCAAGAGCAGTGGATAATTGATCGAATGAAACATTTAACTTTACAGTCACCCGGTTTAACTGAGAACAGCGACAACTTTGCCAGAGTTTCAGGAATGAGAGGCCCTCAACTGAGATACGCGATCAGAGACTTTGATATAATTAGCTAAGTGAGTGCGAGGAACGTCGGTTAAAAGATGAAAAGTTTCCGATAAATACGTTGCTTGAGCTAAATAAAGAAATATCAAAGAGATGATTGCTAAATACCTAAACCTGCCGGCCAGTGATATAGATATAGAGCAATCAGATATTAGCGGTCTTTTGAGTTTTCCAACAGCTTATGTATTCTCAGACAGCATCTAGTACTTAAAAATTTTAGGATGGGTCAGTTATGTTATGTTGTTAGTTATATCTATGAAACAGAAGATATTTATGGTGACAGTCAATGATATTACTGAAATACCAACACATTTTGACTCTTCATTTTCATCCTTAGTTTTAACAGATATCAGATATGATGATATCTCATCTGCAGTGTATGATAAGTATGGAGAGTTTCTTGCCGATCCTGTCAATATTAAATTTAGTACCCCGATCGATAAAGCTTCCGCTGAAAATATTTTCACCACAGCAATTGAAATAATAACTGACACAGTTTCATAATGACGAAAAAGAAATAATCGACTTCAAATATATATCATCTGGTCTCTAAGACAATGATAGGGATGACCTGATCAAATACAATAAATATCACCATAAAAAACTTTACTGTGTAAGATAACCTCGAAAATATTAAAGTAAAATAATAAGCATGCTAAATTACATTATATGATATTGACAAGGAGTGGAATTATTTCAGTAGGAGGAACATTAAATCCATTACTCTTTATTGTGTCAGGTGCAGGTATTGTATTATCAGCAATAAATAAAAAGATCGAGCCAAAATACGAGAACAAATATACGTCTTGTAAAATAGCAACAGCTACCTACAACAAAATTCTTAATCAACTTCGAACTTATCTCAGAGGTGAAAAGTTTTCAATGTTTGATCTGATACAGGAACTGCGAGTCAAAGACGATTTGCTTGTTGATATGATACCGAACAGATTTGCGAAATACGAAAAACGATACTCAGTAAATTTTGTGTGAAATATGAAAAATAATGGAAGATATTACAGTGAAAGATACCACGTTAAAGATGAAAATAATTCTTTTCCGAGGTAAGCATATGACGATTACGCTTGACAATGAAAAGTACAGCACATATTTCAAAAACTGAAATAAGATAAAATTGTCTCTGGTTCGCTCAGAAAATTCAGACTATTTTAGTAAGCTTATATGGGTTACAGGCTCACTTTCTAATGCTACTGATAATCTTTACAATCCAATATATCAGAATAAATACACAAAGATTATAGTCGATGATGAACTAAAGAAATGTTATGTCGATAAATCAATAGTCTCACATGGAAATTTTATCAAGCTGCTAGAACCTGGCTCTCTCATTAGTGGTAAGATTAATCTGTACTTGTTATGTCACGATGATGAAAGTTATAGCAAAAGCTGAAATTTAAAAAAATATCTCGAACGGCTGAGCTAACAAAATAGCAAAATGATGTACCTGATGATCAGGTTGAATGACGTTGGATATCTCCTAAATCTTGGGTAATTTTTATTAATACTTTTTCCATTGTGCGTGAACTCACACCCTGGTGAATCGCTAAGTGCGAAACGAAATTTTGGTTCAGGCTGATTTTGAATGTTGTAAATTTGTAATCAAATCAAGCACACACACACACACCGCGAAATGAACCCCGGGTTCTTTAAAATTAAGACCCATTTTTAGGTTCGGAGGGGCCAGGTGAGTTGCACCTGGATTAGTGTTCTTTTAACAAGTTTATAATTACCTATTTAAGTATATCTCGCCTTTTTTCAGTGCATCGCAGGTTCCCCACATTATAATAACTTCTGTCGCCAAACGCAGACAATATGTTTAATCGCGTTTTCCTGGATTTGAACACATTAAGTCGTTTTCATTTGTCGATCGAAAGTTTGTTTGTCTGTACGCCTTAACCACTTGGCTAACGAAATCTTACAGATATACCGATGAAATTTAAATATATAACTACACGAAACAGACAGACAGACATTAAACATACACACGCATTTAGAGCGTATAATTAGTTATCAAGTATTCTAGAATTGTAACTTTTTATGTTTGTTGTAACAGTTATTTATCTCTTTCGATCGTGTGTTGTGAAATATACAATTATCGATTTTTATATAACCTGCAAATCCCTATTAATAGCGCATAGGTATTTTAGATTGGTTATTACAGTAAATCGCTAGCGATTCATGTATATTTTATGTGAATGCTAGGTATTGTGGAGTGCACAAGGCACAAACTTCAAGCAGTTCAATTTTATGTGAAAATATAAAATATAAATCGCAGGCGATTTCAAGTAAAAACCGCAGTAGTAGAGTATAAGCAGGTGTTTTTATGCCAAACCCTATTTTGTATGACGACGATGATTAAATGATAAGATCTTCGAGCTAGGTGATCAGTAATGAAATAGACGTCATTGCCTCAACAAAGTTGTTTTCGTATTTTGTTTAGACTAACAAGGTGGGGTCTGGGAGGGGGTAATCATGCTGTTGCCCTACTATAAAATAGGATTTTGGCTAATAAACTCCCTTATACTCTACTATTGTTATAACTTAACAACTTCCTAAACAATGTATCACATTAGGAAAACGGAATCACGCAACAAATACTTCACAATTCTTACAAATAATTAGCAAAACCAAAAAATGTCACGGTATATTTATGTTGGCGCATACTGTTGTTTTTTTAATGTTCATATTCATCCATGTCATTTTTGGACTATAATAATAAATGTAAAATGATATAAAATATACACGTAAAATGCTTTATTAAATTTCAAATAGATAAACACATCAAAAAATAAGAAAAGTCTTAAGTATAACAGATTTCAATCATGCATGAATTATGCTTGAATTTTTAAAAAATTGCATGCTGTATTTGATCACATAATTATGTGAAAAAAAAAAATGAAAATTTAAATTTGTAATTACTATTATGAGTGTTATATTTTGTGCAATATTACACCAAGAAAGTGCGAGCTTTTAGTTTAACATAGAAAATACCTACATTTGAAAATGGAGGTTTTCTTAATGCAGACTGAATGAAATACAGTTGATGGATGAAACATGGTGCGTAAACACGACAAAAACAAAATATAAAACATCTGCAGTAACATCTAAGATAACAATTCAGAAACAAAATTCAATAAGCATTATCGCATACACTTCTATCTTAAAATTCAACTCTGATTGTACATAAAATTTTATAACGTGAGAACTGCTTTTTACAGCGCTAGCTTTGTCCAATAAACTTAAAACCCATCTAGGTCGTTACAAGCAATTATGAAGAACGCTGACCTTGGTCTAAAAAATGAATAATATTTCAGATTACACATTTTATATATATATATATATATATATATATATATATATATATATATATATATATATATATATATATATATATATGCAACAGTTACAAGAGAAATATGAAATCCAGTCTATTTACAGATTCTGTTGAGGTTTAACGTAACGAAAAACTGGCTAGTCGCCAATGTAACATTAAGAGAAATATGCAAGCTCCGCCGTCAAACATTAGTATGAAGATGTAATTGCAATAGCATAAATAAAACAATAAAGCACAAAAACTTAATTACTAAACTATACACATATAACAAAGGAATCGAACCGATGAATTAAGCAAGAAGATCAACAAGGAAAAATACTGAGCCATCAGTATGGTTGTTCACAAGTACTGAATTACAAGCTTGTTCCGGATATAGTAATTTGCTGAACCTTTGAAATACAAGTTTTACTTTGAAGTGGTATTACACTGTTGTTTTTGTGTAGAATTAAAAATAAGCAGGAACTAAAATAAAAGGAACAATATGCATTTTCTTACACTTGGGATATATTTTTCTATACAAAAGAATGGAAGCTGAGATCAGGTTTAAAAAAGGGAATTAATGGCCTGAAAAATGTTATTTTCGTAACGTGACTATTTCTGGCGATGGACGGTAAATTGCCACTTTTGAGTGATTTAAGATGATGATGATGATGTATGTGTGTGTGTATATGTGTGTGTCTCTGTGTGTGACTTCGCAGCTGGAAAATCCAATAGTTGTCTTTGGATTTTCATATTTATTTACTCTCGTTTTAGCTATTGGCTATTCCTTTCAGGATTACTATCTGAAACTAAGGTGGGTGGGGAAAAAGATAAATGTTTAGCCATGGGGCTTCTATCCAATGTTCAGTTTGTCAATCTGATTTGTTGAAATTAATTATAATATTTAATTTATTTGTTTCTCAAACATATTGGTTACGGATGAGTTACAAAAGTTTCATAACCTGTCGAGCGAATTGAGCTGTTCATCAGGCGAAGAAGCAAATGACAACAATGAAACAACATTAAACACAATTGCTGAGAGAAAACCAGTCTTAAATGAGTAAGTACCTGCTTATTAGGCATCCGTGTCTGAATAGGACAATTTTAATAACCAATCAGATGAGGTGATATGAGCAATTGCCCGTTCATCATTTCGAGAACCAACCTATTTTCAATAAATAGACTAATTAAAGAAGAGTAACTGCGCAGTTATAAAACAGTTTCCCAACACCTTGAGTTAATTTACACTCGTTGTCAGGGGTGAAATATCACAAAAACAAAACAAACGTCTATCACAAAAGCCTGGTGGAACCCGAATTATTTACGTGTTCGAATGAGAGAGGAAATGTACCACAAAAGCAAATAAAATAATGGGGGAAAATCCGTTAAAAATGGTTACACTACACATCTGTTTTGTCTATTATTTTACACTTTAATGAGTTACGTATACGCCAAAAGTGTGAAAGCCTAATAGTCTAATTTTGCGAAAACAAAACGAAAGTGTAGTACTATTTCTATTCTGGCACTAAAATCAAGATAAGGCTCGCAATACTTCATATCCGTTTTATGTATCGCTATGGCATTACGAAATTACGAGCCAAAATAAAACACATTTTCTACAATTCTCCTAGAATAGTACTCAGACTAGGGGGAAGACGAAAATACGACGATTCCTTTTCTGCGAGGTTGGGGTGGGTGGTTGAGAGTAAGGCTCCAGAATGTCAAAGTTACTGTGTTATGTATCGGCTCTTTTAAAGCAACACAAAGAAAAGAGTGACTACAACAAGCTTTGTAAATTTTAACAAAAATAATTTATTTCCCTAGAAAACACGGTGAAAAGGTAAAATATGAAACAAGACTTACGATTTATGAAGAAGATCCTAAAATGTGTCCTAAAATTGCGAAAAACATAAGTCCTGTGAATAAACAGTTCTAAATTGAAGTCTGAATCTCAATTCCGTTCCAAGATGGCGGATGACGACGTCAGACGAAGGTTTTACACAAGTTTCCAGAATTTTCACTGTGAATCACAAATTGTATTGTTCAGTTCCAATTTAGAATTAATTTCAGCAAATGTATTTGTCCAAAGCCAGTTGTGTAGTTCTCCAGGGAAAATAATTTAAAAAGTAGACGAAGTACAACTATCCTCAATAACAAAACACATGTTATTCTTCATACGTACGAACGAACAACTCTTTCCAGCACAAAAGAATACCTTCTTCTTAAGGTATTTAGAAACTCTATAAGATGTTATGATGTGACTCTCTAAGATGTTAAAATATGACTCTCCAATATGACTCTAGACTAGTTCGCAGGTACCTGAGTATTTTAAAGCAAACTAATACGTCATTTCATGTACAAGCACGAAGAAATCATGCGATTTCGAAATATCGCCAACGTTGTATAGAATGTCAACAAGTATTATTAGTAATGACCGTGGTCACAACCAATCATTTACATAGCTATTTCAGACTGTTTACTTAATATGACAAAACCGTCATGCAAAAATCGTACTTACGCGAGTCACATTTACGTTCTATATAAACACGATATTTCTAACAAAATACCAGATCCTGCGAACATAATCATCATCATAATAATAATTATATTTAATGATATAAAAAACGAAATAAAAATGAAATAGAAAGAATTAGAAAGAATTCAAATTTTAACACACATGTAATTTAACTACAGGGTCGTAACAACTGAAAACTAATAAAATTACCAAACACAATTTAAAGTTTGCGGATTTTTAAATAAGAGCTCCGATGCTTGGGATAATCGAAGTGGGATTGTATTTACTGATAATAACCTGTTGGGTTCATGTTTTCCTTACGTATTTTATGAATGCAGAAACCGTCCATATTTATATAAAAAAGAATATATTTAATGATATACAATCTTAGAAAATTCTTTAACAGATTCAATTGTCGAACATTCTGAATAAAAATATAACAATACTATTCTTGAAAAAAAAATCAAAACTGCGTTTCTATTCTGGTAGTATTCAATTCACTGACAACTAATCTAACCATTGTTATGACTTTATCCCTAAAAATAAAGAAAGGTTTATTATTTTTCTTTTTAACTTTCGTACATGCACACTGTATTCGTACAATTTTGAGTTGCTTTAACTGTCACGTTTTCTGACAATATCATTAAATGTGTAGTCACACTGAGGCAAACAATACTCGGAAAAGTTTAAAATCTTATTTTTCTTTTTCTTATTAGGTATAATTACAAGTTTACAACACACGCTAGCCCCGGACTCCAAATTTTCCTTACAGGAAAGGAAGTGCTTGATCATTGTAAACATCTCTGATGACCTTGAATATCACGGATTTAGAAATTCGGTGCCTACTCTGATAATAATATTTGAGGAGTTTTTCATTTGTTCCTGCACAACATCGAGAACTTCATAGTCCTTCATATTTTGTACCCCCGTCGTCAGCCATTCTGTCTACAACAGGCTAAGAATTAGGCATATCGTTCAGGCAGACATCTTTAATATAATTATCTTGAATGGCAGGTACTACTGCATTAAATAAGGAAGGTTTGATTTAGTGTTTTGGGGCACAGAAACATACGAAAGTTATTTAGTACCGAAGAAAGTGGAAAGAGTGAGGGATCGATTTCCAACATTGGGTCAGTCACCGTGGTGTAATCGTGAAAGACATTTTAATTTACTTCAACCGATACGTTAAAACTTTTAAGGTTTTACTGTGCCATTAAACACAAACAAACAAAGCACATTAAAAAGCATATTCATTTTTCAAACTTTGTCAATGTATGTACTTATAGAGGATTCAGTGAATCATGTCGCCGTGGATTTTGTAAAAAAAAAATAAAAATATGGCTTAAATTTGCAAGCATCTGAATATTATTGTGTGCTACTTTTGAAAACTTTAAATTCCATCTCTATACTTAAACAGCTGAGCATAAAACAAAGTGTATTATAAAAAAATCTGACAGTTCATTTGAACATACATTAAGCTATATATTTACGAAATCAAGTGTGAATACGGTTTTAAGATAACCGAGAAATCTCTTTCAACAATATTAATTGTTCTTAAATAATGAACATAGTTAAAATTTCACAATTTTCTTTCCTTTTGAGTTTGTTCAGTTTTGATTAACTGTATTATTTTAAAAAATAATTACATTTACATACTTATCTCGTGAAGAGGGACAGTCACAAAGGTTAGACAACAAATATGCTTCACAATTTCCACAAGCCACCCTTCTTATCTTAAGCATGTAATACAATTGATCCAGTTTCTTTATTATACAATTTCTGATAAAAATTCAATATATGGCCTAAACAGCAATTAAACAGAACACAAAATACCGGAATGTTAGTGTGGTTTAATGCACGTTTTAAATAATGGTATTAAACTGAAATGACTTTTTGTGTATTTAATTGAAATGACTTTTTGTGTGGAGAAAATGACCTTTAGATATTGGGTTAAATTTCACTTTTATGTTATGCATATACACTTTCCTCACTATTTTGTAAATAACGAAATCGCTGTTTTGGAAGAAACGAATCCACGAAATTACCAAAAATTAAAGTTATAACAATCTTATTTGATGCAATAGCTGCCGACTGCTTGATTTAATGAAGTAATACCTGGTTCTGGTTAAGTGGAACAAGCAATCGACAATACTGAATTATATGGGCTGTTGTAGGCAATACGTTTACACCCTTCACCCGCGTGGAGGTGACGGTGGGATTTTAAAGGGCTTTCAAAATATTCAGTATTAAATAAATAACAACAATATCAAAAAATGTAATTATTATTCAACACTAAATAAATAACAACGATAACACAAATGTAATTAAATGACTTGCATAATTTCAGCTTATCTAAAGCGTATCGACTGAATAATTCAAGAAAACGTCTTTCATGTAACAGAAACTCTGAAATTTATCATACTTATCCATAAAATTTCTAGAATTTATACAACCGAATTTCGAGATGAATGAGTTTTAAGTCACTTTATAATTAATTTGAAAGAAAGCATTATTGTGTCTAAGTGAAATTGCATTGATTTCAAGGGCAAGAACTTGCAGAAAATCAGTGTTCACCGTTGAAAAAAATTATAACCTGATCTTGCATGTATAAATGTAATAAGCTAGCTAGCATTTGATCCGAAACAGTTTCTATGGGATTTTGGCTTAATCACGTAAAGGAAATCTTCCTAAAAGCAAATACAGAAAACATAAATGCCGACGTTTGATGACTACAACGCCTGGATGCGCGCTTGAATCATATCTTGCATACAATACCGAATTTAAAGACCTTCACATCTCGGTCGAGTTTGAAGTTTCTCGATTAAAGATACCAGTCACGTGAGAACTAAATCCACGTAGTAAGGAAACCTTATTACTTTATGTTATACAGTTCCATGAAGGTTCTATTATGTCCGAGGACAAATGTTGTGCAGGAGGTAATCATAGTTTTGTTGTTGTTGTTGTGGGCTTAACGCCATTTTTTCAGCACACGATAGGCTATACATGGCGGCCAGTATTAATGGTGGAGGAAGAAACCGGGAAATCCCCGGAAAGAACCACCGACCCACGAGAAGCTACTGGCAAGCTTTCTCACATATCCACATTCGCCGAATCCTAGACTCGAACCCACGCAGACAGAGGTGAGATGGCAGTGATCCGTAACGGAGAGCGCTTTAGACCACTCGGCCACTCGGGGCCCCCATAGTTTTGTCAGTGGCTGCATTACAATCTATGCATGGTTATCTTAGGACGGAGATAAAAGGAGATTAAATTGAATAACATATCATAAGGTAATGGACAGTTTAGAATATCATACATAATAGAGCAAAATCTGAATGTTTATCGTATAAGGAATATGCGTCTATTCCATAAAGACCCATTGATCTTCCATTCATAATATGATTGGTTTTTTTTCTTCAAAATTACACGTATATTTTAGGGCATTATTTGGACACGTACGCTGAAGGAATTACACAAATTGATGTCTCTAAATGATGTTAGATTCTACATTGACGGGATTGGTCATTGTTCATCGTTTCTTTGATAGATGAATAACTCATTAGAAAGGTAAAAGACGCAACCTTTTACATAATGCTCCCAGGAACTTCAAACAAATATACACTTGCTGTTATAAAAATGCTTACAACCATACACAATACAATGTCATATCTGTGAATTATATTCCAATGATGGATTTGATGTTAACGAAGCTTGTGTTTGAAGTTTTCGTTTCATGTAGTTTGCTAAGTACACCGAACATTCTTTAAAGTCAATGCATCCTCTTTTTCACTTATGGGGCAGCCATATTTCTGGTACTTAAAGCACCACAAATGATTATGGATAATTGGGCTGACTGGAACATTTAAGAACTCAGCTTTGATCAATATGAGCAAATTAGCACATCTGAAACTGACGAGATATAAACACTGTTGACTGTTCACTGTCTGAACACGTACATATTAATTACATGTGGGTTTCATCTGTAGCCTTGGGGTCACTTTGAAATCTCTGGTATACTGCTCCTTTGATTTAATTAGTAAGATTTCTACAATGTTAGAGTAAATCACACAAGGCATATTTAAAGCACTAAACATAAAGCATCACAATGCTGTAAAGATATATATCAAAGTTTATGAACAAAATGTCTTTTTATCATCCAGTTTACATACACCCAAAATCTCAGGCTATGTCTTTTTGTTATCAAGTTCACTTTGTATGCCTTACACAAGGTCAAGCAATAGTATGCCACACTGAGCACCACAGAGAAGGGATAGATATCATAGTTTATAGAAAGAAAATCTCCAATGGAGAATTCATAAATTATCAACAAATGTATTTTTAAAATGAAAATCAGAGTAAATTAAAAGAAAAAAGAATCAGAAAATTGTGAGAATATCAGCAAAATTTTATCTGAAAGCTAAGCACAAATAAGGAACAGCCAAAACAGTGAGTCATATTAGTGAAGCATGCAACATATTGAGGAAATCATGTTAGTAATAACCTACATCTTGGACATGCATCATGGTTACTGAAGTACATTTGCCAGGTAAAAACAGATCCCATCTTACAGGACTACATAATTATATTTATTTTAGAAAGATTTATCTTCATAAACCTATAAATAACTGGAACTTAAATTTTAATTCACACTATATTGCCATGAATCTGCTGATACACCATTAATTTTTGTAAATTCATACATACATACTGGATCATACTATTTTCCTGTTTTGAAGTTCAAGCATAAAATTGTATAAAACATTTTTAAAAGCCACTTTTTCATTCTTGAGGTCGACCCTTGCCGACATAGTAATACCATGTACTGGAAAATTTAGCTGCTATACAGAGAAGTATATAGGCATTGCTACATTCTGAGCTCTGTTGGATTTACAAAATGGAAGTCCATGATTATATTTTTCCCTAGAACCAAGAGAGTCTAAAACCAAGAAATGATAGTCCAGGATGCATGGACTTATAAGCGAGTATATGCAAAAACTCATCTTGACATTCATTACTGTGAATCTAATTGTAAAGTTCCTGTATCAATACACTGTACATATTTTTTTTTTCCCTTTTCTAAGAGGAACTGAAAATAAAAAGAAATTTGATTAGCATATTTCAATACATTAAAAAGTTTTACAGGTTGATCAATGTCAATTTTAATGTTTTTGCAAATGTTTTCAGTTACAACTGTCATAAGCATCTTTCCAGTCATGAAATGTTTATAGTTTTAACAGATAAGTAGACCAACTCAGACTGTCCAAATAATCTATATGAGTTCATACAGGATCTTGGTCATGTTATTGTTCATAAGAATAAACTAGAAGACCTTAACGTAAAAATATGTCAAAATTAATCAGTTTAGCCCATCATTCACCATGAAAAGAGCCCAGTATGGGCTGATATAATGCCCTGAATAACAAAACCTTGTTCTCTGATTATTCATCCAAACACTTTGAGTCCTTTCTTTGGAATTATCTATAAAAAAATTGACAACGGGCATGAAATTTGGGCTCTCTGGGAGAAATGAGGCATGCGTACACATATCCAAACTCTAACATCTGATAATTACTTCACTAAATGTTGCACTGATCTTCCATAGTGAGCCAACATACACTTTGGTGTGTAACAAGAAAAATGCATATGGGATTTATACACATTAGTGAACAATGCTTATTTTTTGCTCCATTTTGAGTTCATTTTGCAGCATGTTTTCAATTTTTGGGAAACTATGTAATCAGAATAATATTGCAGTCAGGTTAAACCAAGAATCTAAAGTTTGTGACTTTTTTTTCCTGCAATGTATTGCATATAAAGAAAAATCCCTAATATAAAATACTGTGAAAAAGTTCTAATATCTATGAGAAAAAGAACATTCTACTGTTGCAGGTGTGACAATTCCAATACTAACCATCCAACCTGGCAAGGACAATGTAAGGAAATATGTCTTATAAACAAGGTGTGACAATTCCAATATTAAACAACCAACCTGGTAAGGACAATGTGAGGAAAACTGTCTCAAACACTTGTAATTTTGTATACAACTTTTTAAAAAATAAAATTTGTAAAAGTTACCTTATGTTTTCTTGCCTAATGATGATTTTTTTTGTTATCTGGACTAGGTGGGTTTAGGAATTGTCATTCCCTGCAAATACAAATGTGAGTGCATGCAACTTGCTAAGTGCTCTAATTCAGTGACTAAACTGCAAAGGAAAAATGTAAAAGTTTACAGTATAATGATCCTGCCAAAGTAAACTGCAACACAGAAAAAAGAAAACGTGCAAAGCACAATTTATGCAAGGTATTGTGCAAATGGTAAGACTAAATTTTCTGTAGAACATTAAATTAACACCATTAAGTAAAAATTACATGATTTTCTTGCATATATAAACCTTAGCCACAAGACTACTGTACAAAGTAATATAAGGTTGTGTGCAAAAAATACAATATCAAGCATGTCAAACCTATAATCAAAGCAATGCTGTAAAAAGGGTGACCTTGATTGCAATCAATGGTCCAAATCAGAAAAGTGCAGACTCAATACTCTCATATTCATAATAATTCATCTGAAGTATGAACAAAGTTCATGAGGGACTTTATGAAATATCAACAAATGAAAAACTCGAACCAAATCTTAAAAAAAAAAATTTCTCTGTTACATTGGTCCTAAGTATAAAAAGGCATGAGAGCATGTTGCAAAATGAATAATCTTAGCTTGACAAAAATCTATCAAGGCATTTAGGAAATATGTGCAAATGAAAACTTTAACTGTTGATGCCACCAGTACTAACAGTCTCACTTCCTAGTAACAGAGACTGGACAAAAACTACAGTTTCCTGCAATACTAACAAGAGTTGTTTGAAGGGACTGATGCACTACAAGAATTCCCGATTCAAAACTAGACCATGTTTTTGGTAAAAAATTAAATGGCAGTCATATTAGCTGTAAGATCAGCACTTGCCAATTTCCATTTAGGACCAACTAGATATTATATGAAGTTGTTTGGTGAAAACCTCTTATTGATGTAACAATCACTTCTGAAGGAACAGCGATAACATTTTCAACATTACGATTATGGTGGTCACTGTGGATGTATGATTGTACCGTATCCATTTAGGGCAAACTTGATATCATCACAAGTCGTGTTGATATGAAAATGGCTACAATTGGCAGCTATCATCAGATGTAAAATCACCATTTAAACATCATAAGAACTCTATCCGTGAAAATTCCATCTGGATATGACCTCACACAAGATGTTAATTTTTTTTATCTTTTCTCTTTTCATAATAAATTGGTTCTTTTTTCATTCATGGTAAATGTTTTAATTATATACATCAACTACATAAAATATTCACATAAATTCCCTTTTCTTTTCCCCCATTTGGCACAACCTGTTGCAACTGATGAGCTAGTCTTGCTGTTTTGCAACCTTGGTATAGATTTCTTTCCTTTTTGTAACTACTAATTTTGTGGGTTCAATATTAATTTTTTTTCATTTTTTTTTTTCCTTTTTAACTCCTCCTTGTATTGTCTACATGCAGTTTGCATATTATGACACAGGACTGTTTCTTCTATCTCATGTAAGAAATATTTGTTAAAATTATTGTATCACTTTTCCTGATGCCTTCAGAACATCTATGAGGCTCTGTACCAAGTTTTAGGTTTCAATATTTATTCTCTCTGTTTTGTAATCAATAACATCATTCATGACATTCGACGATAACTCTAGTTGTGGACCATGAAAATAACTTGGTCAAGACAGACACATGTATCTGGCAACAATATCATCCCTTCCCAACCAGTGATCTATATGTTGTCCCTCCTAAAATTCTGGAAGGGAATCAATTTGGAATCTTTTTAACTTCCTGATCAAACTGGTCTAACTCCTTTTTGTTTAATATTTTAGAGGCTAGATTTGCAATAACAGTTCAAATCTTTCTGGCAAAGATCACAAAATGCCAGTCCTCTCGCATTCATTTTTCTAACAAATTGATCAACTATGTTCCCACTGACTTTGCATTCAAGCTAGTCCCATTTCCACACATTTTTCAAGCTTTTATACAAATGTTTTGTGTTCATCTTTCTATCAGTAATTTGAGACACCATATTTGGCAAGCATTCTTACTTCCATCAGTTTCTGTTACTTGAAGATCCAATGCTCGAGTAGAAATGTCTAATCAGAACACTCTCTATAATGATTTTCTGTTAAATAATGTATGGAATGAATACTATTACAGAGTCATCTTAGTATGATTAAATTATTGCTGAATGTGGCTGGACATCAGAGATGACAAAAAAATGGACTATATGTAAGAAATCAGATTCAGGCCTGGAGAAAATAAAATCATCACTGGATGATGGGTACCACAGGTATTTCTGGCTAGGTGATACTTTATTAACACCCAGGCTGAAAGCTTGCCGTCTTTCTTGATAGGGCAATTTTGCTACAGTTGTGATGGGAACAATATAACATATACATGCAGCAACTGCAATTTGACAAGCTATGTGTTACATAATTTATAATCAGGCTGAATGCTTGCTTTCATGGGATGCCATTGTGGCCTTAATGCCATTTTTCAGTAAATGATAGGCTACACATGGCAGCCACCTCAAACCAACAAGAAGCTACTGGCAAGCTTCTTACATATGAACACTGGCCGAGCCCAAAACTCAAACCCACATGGACAGCGGTGAGATGACAGTGATCAGTATAGGTGAGCACTTTGCCAACTGTGGCCCAGATTGCTGGATGCAGTTCTGCTACAGACATTACTGGAACTATAGAAGGCATATTTAAAACAATGGCCTGAAGAACTATTTCTAGCTAGAAGTGAGTGTTACACTATTTACAGTGAGGCTAAAGATTGTTGTCTTACTTGTCAGAGTGGCAGTCACAATGTAAGATATGAATACAACAATGACCAGTAGAGCTTCTCCTGGCTGGGTGTGAGTGTTACACAATTCAATCAGGCTGTAAGGTTGCTGCATTGCTTCACATATCAACTTTGCCACTGTCATGACTTGCACTATGTAACATATACATGCAAAAATGGCCTGTTGGGCAATGCTATAGTCAGCTAGGTGTGAGAGTTATATAATTTACAGCCAGCTGAATGCTTGTTGCCTTTCCTACAGTCATGACAGGCACTATATTAAGAATATATGTATACAGCAATGGCCTGCAGACCAATGCTGTTATAGGTGTGGTGTCAGTGCTGCATAATTTACAGCCAGCTTTTAATCTTGCCTGTCAGAAAAGCTTTGCTGCAGTCATGACTGCAACTACATAATGTATAAACTTGTGATAGTGATCTTTAATTGAGATTACTGACAAACGATGTCATCAAGGTTAGAGTTACATGCAATTTTGCTCTCAAATATCAGTTTGGCCAAACATGTAATTAGTAAAAATATTGTGCCCTAGCAGCTAAATATTCCCATCAATTACAGTCTGCTCTTAAATAACACAATAGTGCTTTAAGAAAGTGCATCTTTGACAAGTCTCGTATTCATCTGTGAGCATGTTTCTATGTTCATTATGTGAGAATACTGTAGAAAAGAAAATTGGAGTTAAAACAACAACTGATATGTGGCTTGATTTCATAAGAAATGAAATTATCGTCATCATTTTCAAATTTCTGAAAAATTGTACATATTTTGTGCATTAACTAAATTTATTTTAAGAAAGGTAAGTTTTGACTGAGGCATTTATTTTTGCTCGACAAATTGGACAAATCCTGAGGGCTTGACCACAAGCCTCGCAACACACTAAATGACCACAAGGCAAGAAAGCTAACTCTATATTCCTTTCCATACAGATCTTACATACATTCTGATCTCGTAGTCGCTGATACTCTTCTTTCAGTGATTCAGCATCTAAAAACAAAACATGAAAGTCTTTAACCTTTTGTGCCAGTACTGGTGCTTTTGTTTCTTATTTCAACATAGCACTGATGGTGGGAAAAATAATGTTCAGCAGATATGATACAAAGAAAAGAGCAATGTCTGTTAGCTAGATTCTACATCAACACACAGATGAATATAAATATAAAAAATTAATTTCTAGCAGGATACTCTGAATTTATTATTGGGTACCAGTTCTGATCAGTTAGTAGTTTTGATGGTTATTGTAGTTGCTTTGATAGCAGTAATTTGATCCACTAACAGTTTTGATTATGGTAATAGTTCTGATGGAGTAGCAGTTCTGATGGCAGTAGTTTTAAAGGGGTAGCCTTTTTGATTAGTTTTGATGGGTACATTTGATGGGTAGTTTGACTGAATTGTAGTTTTGATGGGTAATAGCTTTGAAGGGGTAACAGGTTTGATGGGGTAGAAGATTGATGAAATAGTAGTTTTGATGAGGCAGTAGTTTTGATCGGGCAGTAGTTTGATGAGACAGCAGTCTTGATGGGGTAGCAATTTTGATGTGGTAACAGTTTTGATGGGGTGGTACTTTGACAGGATAGTAGATTTGATGAGATAGTTGTTCTGATGGGGTAGAGGTCTGGCAAGATGGCCACCTGGGCAAGTTGTTAGCAAATTCTCTCCCAAAATGCTGGCGATATTTATATAGTTTACAGTGTGATGAAAGGATTATTTTAGAACTGATGTCTATGTGAACCATTTTTCCTTCAATATATGGTTTCAGTGTATCTGTTATTTGTCTCCTGTAAAATCTGTGCATTCAGGAAATTTGAGCTATTTTTCACAGGTATGTACACCTTGTGACAATCTGCAACTTCTTGAGATGACCTCCATGCTAATCACATCTCACAAAATAAATTACTAACCTCCACATATATGCTGTGCTGAACTCTCTTAACCCTGTCCAGAATATTGTGAGAAAATGAGCAATGCAAAAAAGACTGTTCAGACAACCCTGAATACTAGTTAACAGGGAAAACAGCAAGCCAATAACCAGGTCAGCTATGAGCATGCAGTTGGGGAATGTGGATAATGAATATGCAAGTAGTGATGCTCCAATCCAGAGGGACCTACTTTAAATAAAAACTGCCATTAATTTATTAGTGACTAGAGATGAGTTAAGGACCTAAGTATCTGACATAATATCCCAGCTATTCAACAAACTTGAAGTCAAACTAATGGAAGAAGTGGAATTACTAACTGTAAACAAAACAAGAGTTGGAAGAAAACTTGGGGCAGTGAATATTGAAAATAACCAGCAAGACAAGAAATGGAGAATGCAAGGAAAGAAAGTGAAATGTTAAAGTAAGAAATTAGAAATATGGGACATTGCTCCTAGGAAGTCATGAAGATTGCCAATCACAGTGAACAATACTCAAGAAAAAATAGCATCAAAATCTTCAACTTGCCTGAATCACAAAATGAAAATGTCAGGGCAAAGTTTACTGAGATGGTGAAGAATATAATAGGCCAAGAAATTGATGACATGAATACTCTTGCAATACATCAGATTCATGGGAAATCTGGTGCCCCAAAACTATCAACTGTGAAATTTTGGAATGCAGAATTCATAGTCAATACTGCCAGGAGGAAAAGGGATTTCAAGAGCAAATAAAATGTAAGAATAATGGAAGATGTTACTCAGCAATATATGGGACTCTTAAATAGATTTTCTACCAATCTGAAAATTGGATCTATCTGGTATTACAATTGTAGTGTGTATGCCAAAACATAAATCAGCAAAAAGTACAAATGTGACCTCTTTGATGATAGCAATAAAACAATCAATTCCACTCCATAAGTGAAATAATTTTACACAGTGATTTTGGATACGAAATTGGAAGTATAAAACCTTGTATCAAAAGATTTGAAATTTTTTTATTCTCACCAGTGTATATTTTGACTTGAATAGAAGGACAAAGCCTGTAATAGGAATGAACTTCCATATGATCTTACAGCTGAATTTAGATTTATGTTATAATTGTGCTTGAACCTTGGATAGAATCAGCATAAGACGTTTGTGTGGTAAAGGAAGAAAATGAATGAGCACAAGTAGTTTTTTTTTTTTTTTTTTTTTTATAGCTACACTGTACTGATGTTAGAACTTCATAACCATGCCAACATCTAAGTGTAGGACAGACCTCATGTGTCTCTATTTTGGGCTGCATTATATATCTACCCAGTGACGCATGACATTGTACTACATGTAAACACTGTTTTAAACATATCATGGCCATGCATATGAGTGTGCATCAGAAGGTGTATTTGACTTTTTATGGTATTGGTTGTGCAATGTATAGTCATATAAAAGTTCTGTGAAAGCTCTACTCAAACACAAAACTAATTATGACCCAGACTAAAATTTTGTCAATGAATGTTTGGGGTCTACACAATTCCACTGTAAAAGAAGTGATATTTTCTGTTGGGTAAAAAAGAATGCATCCAGTATATGTCTGCAGGAGACAGTGCAGCTGAGACTGAAAAATGCCGGGAGGATGAATAGGGTTACAAGTGTATTTTTAGCCACAAATCTGCCAATAGTACAGGTGATGTTTATCTTGTTTAGAAATTATTTTGAATCATGCATTAATAGAAACAGATGTGATTGTCAGGGACGATACATTCTTTTAGAAATATCAGTATTAGACTGAGACTCATGCTTGGAAATCTGTACAGTCGTAATGATGGTAATGCTGACTAGTTTTAGGAATTTGAAAGAGGATATTATTAATTTTGACAATTCCTCTGCTGTCATTTGTGGTGACTGGAATGTTGTTCAGGATATGGAGCTTGATTCTTATAATATCATGCATGATAAACACTCCATGGCCCAAGCAGTCCAGGACATCAAGAATCAACTTGACTTAATGGATCCATGGAGAGCTGTCAGTAATGAGAGTAAAATATTTATCTAGCAACAGGCAAATCCTGTGAAACAAAGTAGTTTGGACTGTTTTTTAATCTCTGAGGATATGTTTACAAATTGTACTGATGCATCTTTTATTCCTGGCAATGAAACAAATCATTGAGCAATAACATTAAAATTATTGATATTCATATACCCAGAGGTCCTGGGTACTTGAAACTCAATTCAAAGCTATTAAAGCAACATTAATACAGCTGGTTAAAGGATGTATATCTAACACAGTAGAATAATATATTTGTGGAGGTGATAAGAAAATCCACTCGAGGTGAAATAATCTTGTAATGATCAATGACTTTTGAAATCCTTAAAATGATTATAAGATCAGAATCAATTAGTTATTCTCAAACTAAGGCAAAATAGGTGAAACAAAATTTAAAGAAAATTGAAGCTGAAATACAAACCTTACATACTTTAGTGAATCAAAATAAGAACCCTACCGTTATGAAAAACCTGAACAAAAAACAAGCTGATTTAGAAGAGATGAGAAAAAAAACAAGTGGAAGGTGTAATATTTAAGATCGCAAGCAAGGTGATATGAGGCTGGTGAAAAAACTAAAAATATTTCCTTAACCTTGAAAAGAGAAATTACATAAAGAAAACAATAATAAGAATTAATTATGGGAGATGGAAGAAGGGTAACGGGTCAAAATGAAATACTGAATCACATGAAGTAATTTTTTTAAAAAATAACACAAAAGTGAAAACAACAATAATATACAAATCTTGCAATCAGTTTTTCAATCATGATAAAAACTTTCAGATTTTGAAAGAAGCTCATGTGACAGTAAGTTAATTTTTGAGGAATGTGGTTTAGTACTGAAAGATATGAAAAATGAAACAAGTCCCGGTTCTGATGGTTTTACTGTTGTAGTCTACAAATTCTTTTGGAAAGATCTCTGTAACTTTCTCCTTAGGTCTCTAAATGTTGGATATGATAGGCAACAGTTTTCATAATTTCAGTCACAGGGAATCATTCCTTGTATTCCAAAGGTAGATAGAGACAGAAAAGTCATTAAAATCTGGAGACAAATTTCACTAATTAATGTGGATTACAAGATTGCTTTGGCATCAATTGCTTCTAGGATCAAGAAAGTCCTTCCTTTTATTATTAGTGACAGTCAAAATGGTATGATTCTAGAGAGTTTCATTGGTGAAAATACAAGAATTTTGCAGTATCTTGAGGAAATAAAATGAATCTGGTCTTCTCCAACTTATAAACTTAAAGAAAGCTTTTGACTTGGTTGAATGGGACTTTCTAGAGAATGCCCTGGAATCTTTCAACTTTGGCGAAATTTTGAAGTCTATTGGAAGCAGTTTAGAATATTCAGCAACACATCAAAGAGTTGTCTCATTAATAATGGTCATTTATCCCTATTATCAATTTGGAGAGATGGTTGCCAGGGAGACCCTTCAGAATCCCACTTAATTGTAAAAGGAATTAAACTTCTTGCAAAAGAACTAAAAATGGAATGAAATATTACAGGCATTTTTTTAAATAATCAGATGGAATTCAAATTAGGGCAGTATACTGAGGCTTTTTTATTATTAGATGGTTCTCTTTTGTCCTTGATGGCAACCATGCAGATTTTAAATGACTCTGCCTCGGTATCAGGTCTACACTGCAATGTCTTGAAATCAAAAGCTTATTTGGATTGGAAATAAATAATTTCCTAATGAAAAAAATTTGCCCCGAAATTGATATTAACTGGTCAATGTCCAATTTTAGATTACTGGGTGTGGATTTCTCTCTGAATTTGGAGGATACAGTTGAACTTAATTATTCAACGAAGTTGATGGAAGCAAAAAAAAAACAACTGCTTGGCTGGTGGAACAGAAGAAATTTGTCCGTTATTGGAATAATTACTTTGAAAAAATCCTTAATATTGCCAAAATGTATTGATCATTTTGCTGCTCTACCAAGTCCTCCACCTCATATAGAAAATAAACTGAATACATTCTTGTTCAAGTTCAGTTGGGGTGGCAAAAACTAGAGTGTAAATGAGATGCTCATATAGCTCCCTTTAAGGAAGGAGGATTAAATATGATTCACTTGCACTTATTTATGTGTTATATAAAACTTTCCTGGATTACATGCCTATTACTGAGCAAAGATGGTTTATGGCAAAAACTGGTTTCTGAAGAAATATTGGGAAAATCTGGAGGCATACTGTAATTACTTGTCTCAAGATGTTCTTAACTTAGCAACAATAGACAACTTTAACCGTACACAAGGTGGAGAACAAACAGTGTTGTACTTATTAAATACCTTTTTGATGCACAAGGATCTCTATTACTTTATACAGTACTTTAAAGATAACAGTGAAGTGGAAAATGAAAATTAAAAGATTCTTTTGAAAGTGGAAATAGTTTCCATGTAATACTTGACAAAACTTCGCTTTTTAAGGTAAGAGCAAAGAATAAATTTTTATATAAGAACCAAAATACAAAAGCCAAACATGAAAACTTGGTCGAGACAGCTAGGGTGCTCAGCTGGTGTAAAAGAATGGTCCAACTCTTCTGTTTTGGCTAAACTTTGCACAAAAGACAAAAAACTGTTTAGTTTTAATTTTAGATTTCTCCATAAAAATATCATTACAAACAAGTTTTTGAAAAAGATAAAGTTACATGATAATGATAAATGCACCTTCTGTAAGAAGGGAATAGAACAAATTGAGCACTTATTGATGGGCTATGGGGTAGTAGATTTGATGAGACAGTAGTTCTGATGGGGTAGCCGATTTAATAGGATAGTTGTTTTAATGCGGTATTAAATAGATGGGATAGTAGTCTTTGCTGAAATAGTAGTTTTGATGGGGTAGTAGACTGATTGGATAAAAGTACTGATGTGATAGTAGTTTTGATGGGCAAGCAGGTTTGATGGGACAGTAATTTTGATGAGATAGTATTGAGAGGGTAGTAAATTTTTTGAGACAGTAGTTTTGATGAGATAGTAGTTTTCATGGGGGAGTAGCTTCATGGAGTAATAGTTTTGATGGAGTAGTAGATTGATGGGATGGTATATTTTAAAAGATAGTAGTTTTGATGGGGTATTAAATTGATGGGATAGTAGGTTTTGATGAAATAGTAGTTTCGATGGGGCAGTAATTTCGATGCGACAGTATTGATGGGATAGCATATTTTATGAGATAGTAGTTTTGATGGGGTAACAGTTTTAATGGGATAGTAGTTTTGATGCGATAGTAGTTTTGATGGGGTAGTAGTTTGATGGGATAGTAGATCTGATGAGATAGTTATTTCGATGAAATAATAGTTTTGATGGTACTGTAGATTGATGAGATAGCAGTTTTGATGGGGCAGTAGTTTTGATGAGAGAAGAGCTTTGATGGGATAGTTTTGGCTTGGTTTGTTGCTTGATGGTACAGCAACACAATTAGGTTATTTTGTGCAGAGGCAATTGGAGCAAAGTGACTGGCCGAAGGACAAACTACTATAGGTGAGTCAGGTTTGTCTGATGGTAGGCTTTGAACCTGCACCCTTTGGGTCATGAATCTGGCATGCTAACCAATGAGCCAATGTAGCTTCATTGATGGAGTAGTTTGATAATGTAGTAGTTTTGATGGGATAGCAGTTTTGATGGTGTAGCAGTGTGATGGGAGGGAGAGTAGTTTTGATGGTGTTGCAGTTTTGATGTTGTAGTTTCGATGGGGTAGCAGCTTTGATCATGTAGTAATGTGATTGGATACAAGTTTTCATGGGATAGTAGTTTTATGGGGGTAGTAATTTGATAGGGAAATAATTTCAATAGGGTAGTGTTTTGATGCGATATTAGTTTGAGGGGGTAGCAGTTTTGAAGGGGTAGTATTTGATGGGCTAGTAATTATGATTGGGTAGCATGTTTGATGGGGTAGCAGTTTTTATGTGGTAACAGTTTGATGGAGAAGCAGTGTGATGGAGTAGTAGTTTTAATGAATTTCATGGTTATTGCAAACCATGAATTGTAAAGACCCAATGTATACTCATAATTCTAGTAAGATTCAAAATATTCTAGATCATTTACTTTTTATTTATCTCCATATAAATGTGATTAAATGAAAAACTACACTGATATTACAGAGAGATTTGTTTTATAAACAGATCATTGGGACATGCTGAGAAATCGGACCTTAAAAGCTACTTGGACAACTGTTCCTTGATATCTGTTTTCATATTTTAATCAGTTTCATTTTCTGAAGCAACTTAACAAGTCTTCTGGAAGGCATGGTCTAGAAAACGTTTTTAAAAAAAAATCTGAAAACATGTCCGAACTGCATATAGTTTTATCTGTAATTTTCACTCTGAGTGCTATACTGCATGCTTTGCAACAATATTTTACGTTTTTCAACACTCTAAGGAGAAAAGAAATCACACTCCAAGGGAAATATCTCTTGCAAGTATTGTTATTGCTATGATGAATGAACAAGATCATTGAACCCATAATTCCTACTGTGTCAAGACAATATGGATGAGTGATTTGAAATGAAACATTCAAGTGAGTGAAAAGTGTTACATATACTACCTAGTGCAGGTAAAGAGATTGGTTCCAGTAGAGGTGGTGATAATGGTCCATTGGCTGCTGTTGACTTGTTACTTTGATGACCTTTTCGATTACCAAATGATGGTGATGACAATGGAACATCTACTGCAATACTCACTGGACCTGAAGTATTCTGCCTGCTTTGTGTCAGTGAGGCAATCCTTCCTAAGCCAGTGGACTGCTTAGTTTGTCCACTCTGTTGCTGACCATTGGATCTTCCACCAGCAACCTGGTGTGGATGACCACTATTCTGACATGACTCTGTTGCTGCTGGTGGTGTTGCTGGTGGTACTGTTGTTCTTGCTGATGTGGATGGTGGACTGCTATCACCATGAAGTATCAATCGTCCACTCTCTTGAATCAATTCCTGCATAGTAGCAGCTTCATTCTGCCTCCCAGCTGTAGTTCTTCTCTCTTCATCAGCAAGCAATAAATCTACTGCATGCTCAATAGTAATTTCTTGTTGTCCTAAACAGAGTAGAGTTAAATTGTAATCATACATCTAAACTGCCCAGCAACTTAAGTCTCATATTTTCATTAACTTAAGAAAAGAACCAAACTGGTGTTTGTAAAAAAGGGTATTTTCTCAGTGTAGACCAAAAGAGTCACCCTCAAAAAGATCAAAGGAGAGACCCTTGAAAGGACTGACACTTTACTGGCCAAAATAGAATGTTCAGAAATCCAAGATAAAAATGTTTCTTTTAGCTGCTGAGTACTGAAACTATCCCTGATATTCTTGGATTACATGTGTTGATAGGACTGTCCATTCAGGATGAGCAGCAATAACATTATTTTCAAGATGGCTATTTTGATAGTGGCCACAACGGATACAGTATGAGGACCAACACGAGAAATGTAATGTGTTAAAAGTGCTGTTAAAACCAAAAAAACACACATAAAAAAACTATTTTCACTTAAGACCAAAGAGAAACGATAATAGTGATAACTCCATATTGATATGACCATCAATTTGGGAGAAGAATTGATACAATTTTCAAGCTGCCCACCATGGCCATATTGAATGTCTAAGTGGCACCATTTATGTTTAGGACAAACTAGTATAAATTATAACAATTCTTTTAGTAACAACTTCATGTCAAAACAACCATCTGTTCTTGAGGGACTGTGAGAACAGTGAGTTTCCAAATGACTACCATGGTAACCATTTAGGACCAACCAGACATCATATGGTATCTTTTATTGAAAACCCCAACATGAATATGACCATCCATTCAGAAGCAGTAGTTACAACAAGGTTTTTAAGATGTCTGCCATAATGGATCTATGAGGGGTACCAATTCCATTTAGGATGAACTTTAGCATGGGATGAATGTTGTGTAAAGTCTAATGGCATTTCTTAGAATAATTTTGCAAGAGTAGTAATAACAAACTTTGGCTAACGTACACAGATGAAAGGCCATAACATAATGATTTCTGCTTGATATGCTGCATAAGTAGAACATCAAGCAATAGCTGTCAACTTTAATTTATTCTAATTCACAAGGAAAAATTTGAGGGAATATGCCACAAAACTGAATAGAAAATGGCTATCTTTCTCATATTTCGAGACAAACTAGAAATATATATATATATATATATATATATATATATATATATATATATATATATATATATATATATATATTTTGACACTTAAGGTGGTGGCTATCTGTGACATTTAATATAAAAACATTTAAAGAAGGCATAACATGTTTTGACAAAAAAAAGAAATTATTGATGAAATAAACATACCAGAAAATGTGTCATTTATTGTTCTAGATTTGCTTCTGCTTTAGATTTAACATTATCATTCCGTGATTCAGTGCTTTACTCTCAAACTAATTATTAACAAAAATAACATTTTCATTAAAAACACTAATGAATTTCACCCAACAGTAGTATTTAACTCCACTCTACTGTTCTAAAAGATTAATTATTAACTGAAAATAAGCAGACTCGCTACCTCAAAATAGCATAACAATTTTGGAGGATGATAATAAACATGAACTCTTTTTGCTAGTATCTTAGTGTTTTCAATTTCAACTTAAGCTTCACATATGTTATTCTGAAGTCATGATGTGCTCACACACAACAACATAGTTAAGAAACGTGTTGTGGGAGACTGATATATAGTACAGACCCTGGGGCAATTGTTCATTTATAGATTTTGATAAGTCCAGGAGATAAGCTTTCAGATCTTTGGTCTTGTGCTCTGTGACTATAGAGTCTTTTAAAAAACTAAGAAAACAAAATGACTTAACAGGTTTAATCAGCAACACCTCTATTGATTTTTCAACAAAAACATTGTGCAAACCAAACATAGTTAACTCTGAATTAAGTAATGTCTTTATTGTCCATCAAAGAAACAATCTGTAAACAGGAGACAGTGACCTTTTGAGTTTAGTTGTTAAGGTGTTTGAATGGATAAAACAATCAAGATATCATATTTATGACATCTTATAACTTTTGTTTAGTTGGGCAGAGTAAGTGCCAGTCAAAACATTTGATCTACTGGCCATGTCTGACAAATACTGTGATTTCAGCATCTCTTAAATATATGCTTGTGTGTATGTGTACATGTGCTAGTCTGTTATCATTACATTAATTCAATGCCTGAAAATGATGCCAGGTGTAAAAGAGATGCATCTTTACACTAAAAGATATATCAGCAAACGATGTGCTGATTGTTATGACTCCCATCTTTTTCTCTAAGAAATATATTGTATACTCATGTATAAGCTCGTTTGCATATAAACCAACCCTCCAAACTAAATATGGTATTAACACCGAAAAGTGCATGACCTGCGTATAGGCCAACCCACAAGTCCAAAATGACATTACAAGATGTATGTGGCAAGTTCTAAATACATTTATTTATGCAAACTTATATTTGCAAATATTACGTGTATACCTCTCTCGGGGTTGGTATGTATAATTAATACTTACAAATACTATAAGTTCATAAATTTGTTTGAAAAGTCAAAAAATTTATTTAATATTCTGTTTTCTTATTTCTGCCTAAATCAGAATTGTGTATAACTTGATTGGACAATGACAAGAAATGAGCATTCGTGGGTTGCTGTAACACTACCTCTCCCTTTTGACTTAAGTTAATTATTGTTTGTTTATGCATTATTGCATTTGACTTTTTATATCACTGCACCAGTGATTATGTTTTTATTTTGCACTGAAATTGTAAATACCTGACTCATTAAAATGTTATCCCAGAATGACAATAATGAACAACAATGCATTTAGGCAAGTGAGCATATTTACATTATGGCGCCACCATATGTACATTGTAGGTTTGAACATTCGCTGAATTATGTACATTCTGCTGAATGAAGTACACCCCTTGGATTCAAATCATTGGCACCACTGCACTAAACTTTAATGATATATCCAAAATACAATATGAATTTTCAGAAATAATGCTTCAAAAATTACAAACTGAGTTGCTCGGCTAACGTGGGTGCATGAGAAAGCCTGCCAGTAGCTTCTCGTGGGTCAGTGGTTCTTCCCGGGGTTTTCCAGGGTTCTTCCTCCACCAGTTATACTGGCCACCATGTATAGCCTATCTAGTGCTGAAGGATGGCATTAAACCCTACAACAACAAAATGAGTTGTAGTTTGCTTTGATGTAAGGGCTGTTCCATTAAAACATACATGGGACTGGGGGAAGGCAATTTTGAAATCGGGTAGCCACCCATAGATGTGATTTAGGCCTTTCAAGACCCACCAACAGAATTGATTTAACAACAAAATCACCCACCGATAGATATTTTTGTTGGGGCTGCGGGATATATTAGGAAAATATTTGACTCATAGAAAGTAAAGTCTAAATATTATTTTATTCAAGATAAAGCGTAAAAAATGCAATTATGTCAGGGTTTGACACTAGCTTTTTTAAATAGGAAACCTGCAGGACTTCCTGCTTTTGAAAAATGGTGGTCCTTCTGACTGATATAAGGTCCTTTTTGTTTATGGATCTACTTAGTGAAAAACAATGTATAATTTATACAATAAAATAAAACACGCATACAAGGTTGTTATTTTATCAGTTTACATTAAATTCATCAATTTATATGCTTTGTTTTGTAATGCTGATAAATCTTGAGCATGGAATTTATTATCATCATCATAATCATCATTGTCATAAGCAGCATCAACATCACTGACAGACGCACCATCAGTTCCCATTGCAACATTCTTTTTCATCCATTCATTCCCATATCTCTCTGACATAAGGCCCATTATAGCAGGACTGATGGTTTCACTGTCTACCTTGGGTACATTTTTAATACCAAAAAAATGAATTTAAACCTAAGAAGAAATACTAAATTATTGAATTAACAGAATTAAATAAACTAGAACAGGTCTAATTTTAAATTGGTTTAAGAGCTTACATTATTATAAATGGAATGGATCTTAATTTAAACTTGTGTTTAATAGTTTAAATTCAAAAGTATAAAATGAAACTTTATAACATTTACCGTTCACTTGAAAGAACATATACAATTTCTGCCTCTTTGTTAAATGTGTCAGTGGAACAATCACTAATAACTGAGAAAAAAAATGACTGGAGGAAATGATATGGTCCTGTTCTGACCCTACGATTATGGGCAATAGCCCTGATAAATTTCTGACAATATTTGTCCATCAGGTAGGTACTGCCTATTTCCAAAATCTTGTCCAACTCACATAATTTCACAAAGTATATGGGCATCCATGTGTCTCGAAAAAATGAGCATTTCCAATAATGACATGTAGTTTTTCAAAGGCTGCTTTATTCAGCAACATAACAGACTAGTCACTTTCAGAACAGCCAGGGGTTGCCATTTCAGCTCATGGGTTCTCATTTTACCAACAAGTTGCTGCAGCCAACTACAAATGTTCCTGATAATATTATATGCAAAACAAACTGAAAATGTCATCTTATCCTTCTTCTTGCTGTGAGTTAGCCATGGAACTTCCTGCTTCCACTTATCTTGTAATTTTCTTTCTCTTTTGGTTTTATCGTACACACATATTTAGAGTTTCTTGTCTGGGGGGGGGGGGGGAAGTGGCGGCAATTGACACAATAAAAAAACTCCACATTTTTCAAACACGCGAAACCACAAAAAGTCAGTATCCTAAATGCTAGATGCTCTTATATGATTAACAAAGTAAGTGCCCAAATGACAATTTATGGCAGGCGCCCAAACGACAATGTTAATTTGGATTAAATGGCGTAGGCATGATCTTTGTTTTAACTTCATTTCACTTTTGATTTTTGTCACGTTTGACATGTTTATAATTTAAAGAAAGATTTATACGATCCTATAACATAGGATAGATATATTTTTAATATCCACGTCTAAAATTGCAGGCACCACAGACCTCCGAGCTTTAGGAAAGTGACAGTCACTCCTCTGCCTTAAATGCTGTTCTACAACCACTCTACTCCTGTTTGTCGATGTAAAATGTGATAGACAAGGTCACCATATACTAATCTATTCTACAAAATTATGCATGGTTCTGTATGCCTTATCATTTATAGCTGGGAAGTGGTCTAAACAATACTTCAAAACAGCATTCAATTTAACATCTTTATTTCAAAATATATTACCAAAATGATTTCTTACATCATTGTTAAAATGTTATGTTCCAATTATTAACAGGATAAAGACAATAAATTGTCTAAACTTCACTTAAGGAATTCAAGTTTGTCAAGAATATGAATGGCCACTTGCATTTTGAGACCCAGTAAAGTTAACCAACAAACTTTGAACAAAAGATGTTGTTCATGACAACTCCATCTGAAAAAAAGCTAAGACAAGCAGTGTTGACCCTAATCCTTGTATCTAAATCCACATTTGCCATCTTACAGATCACTAATACAAGTACATGTACCTAGATCATAGCAACAGGCTCATGGCAGCAAATGTGATTTCGAAAACTGAATGTTCTGGATAAATGACATATTGGTACTTCAGTCACATGTTTGACATTAATATGTACAACAATGACAAATGCTAAATCTAAAATCTCATAAACATCAATAAATGGCATCTATAAATGGCATAATTTCATCTCTGAACATGTACTTGGGTAATTTAAACTACTGAAACAAAAATAACAGAAATAACAATAGAACCAGGAAACCTTTTTTCTTTCAACATTTTTTTATCTTGACAATTTTATGGGATTCATCATTTCTAAATTGAAAGTAAGACCTTTTTAAAACTGGCAAATTTTTCAGGAAATCCCCTTCATACATCTTAATGCCTTGGGCTCACAGAGGTAGATGCCTGTATAATAAGAAAAGAACTGATAAGCACTATTAAAAATTTGAACTATGTGAGATAACCCCTATGACACACATACTTAAATTCTGAACATAATCGGTCAGTGCTCTGTACTGGTTACTAGTGTTGTAACTATGTTTCATGTTGTGATACCAAAATGTGACCCCACAAGATATTGAAATAGATGACAAATAACACACTCTTCATTGTTATTTATCTACATGTGACATAACATGTCAATGTAAAAGCTGAATGGCTTTTAAAACTACCTGCTGTTGAAGGAAACTCTGTCAACACCTCTGTATTATAAACATGAACCTCTTCACCAACTGGATTGGTAGTGCGATCAGAGTAATACCATACAGTCTTTTGTTGAAATACATACACATACCAATTTTTATTGTAAAACTTTTAACAGGAAATCCTTAAAAAGAACATTTTTGATGTTTTGTACAATTTAGTAATGTTACCTAAATAAAACAACTAATGTTTGACTTTGTACCTGTTGGCTACATTCTGGATTACTCCATTCTGCATCAAATATTGAACTCTATTTTTGGTGGTCTTTTTTTTTAAGAGCAGCACTTGTATCACTGATGGCAGTTTCTTCCTCGGTAACCTTAAATTCATCTTTTGTATCTTATTTATCAACATGAATAGAAGTTGGTTTCAAATAAAGTCACAAATTGGTCCACCACAATGTTGCTTGATATAACAATACTGACACTTTCTAGTATTTCTGTCTGAAAAAAAAAAACAACAACAATAAAATGGCATCTAGGCTATGATTGAAGCAGCAGCTATATTTTGTAACTTTTCTAGTACTTCTGTCTGAAAAAAACAACAATAAAATGGCATCTAGGCTATGATAGAAGCAGCAGCTATATTTTGAAACTTTAAAAAAGGTCTTTCAAAGGGAAGCACACTCTACTGATCAATAAAAATTTCTAGGAATCTAAGATAAAACCATTTCTTCTATTTCACTGTTGAGTGCTGAAACTACTTGGTTATTTAGTGATTTAGCACCAGGGCATAGTAATAAATTGCCTTGCCCGTGTTGGCATTGATGGGGGGGGGGTAAAGTACCTTTAAGCTCGTGTGTATGTGCGTGTGTGTGTATGCGTACCAGAGATATAATAGCTTGGTGCGAGGACATGTCCAGTGATTAAATAAATACTGCAAGGGATTACCCATTATCAAACTTCTGTGGTCAAAAATGGTGCAAAATTCCTATTCAGTTTCTCACAGTAACATTTTGTACTATCTAAAATAAAATAAACTGTATAATAATTTTGTAAAGTAACAATAATAAAAATTTCACGCAGCCATTCCATTCCTAACATTAATATAAAAAAAGCAAATGATTAAAACTATTTTGTCTCATCATCACTGCTGGCCTAATAAGAGTTATTATTCCAGGTGAGGATAAGGGGCTGTCCATTTAGTACATTTGAAAACTGCCATTTGTTACCCCTCCCCCAGTTGCAGGGTGGACTTTTTTCTAACCCCTCCTCAGTGTGAATGTATACATTTGCTTAGTACCCCACTTCAAACACTGTCAATTTGTCTGCATTTCAAATAAAAAGGGAGTTTCTTTAGTAACATGGTCTCTATATTTGCATGATCAAGTCCCTGTTTTCAAGCAACAGATTTGATCATTCACTGTGTTTGATAATCTCACTAATTCCACACATTTTGGAGTTATATTTTTATTTGCCCATTATTTCTAAAAAAAGACTGTACACTGCAAATACTGGATGGAGATGACACAGTTCTGACTGCCATGCATCATCCATCCTGGAAACCAGAAAAGGGCACATGGGTTAATCTAGCTGCTTACAATTAACTTATCAGTTATATATGTACTATTAAAAAAAAAATACCAGTGAAGACACTTCTCTCACTTTTCACACAACTTGTAATGCCATAATCGGACCCACTTAATATGCAACTGCAGTACATGGACTGATTGACTGCCCTCTCAATGGCCAATTGAAAATGATGTACTGCACTTATTTATAACTTATCTTCTTATGCTTTTCATTTTTAAAATTGGTAAGGGGCTACAAACAAATTGGAAAGTGTGCAAATACTATCAGTTGTTTCTTGTTGGCTATGGCAAATAGGTTTTATTGTAACTTTAATAAAGTTTTTGTTATCAGGTGTGTATGTACTGCTTGGTCTTATCCCCACCCACACATATTCAAACTTCACTCCCATGTGTACATACAAAATGTACAGTACTCAACAAAACAAAGTTTAATCCAAAGCCAACATAAGATTCACATTGAAACTAACACACATGAACTATAAAATTACCACTAGTGCATTCATTATGAAAATTATTCAAGTGAATAAAAATTAGGCATGGAATGTAAAGCAGCAACTATTTTATGTGCTATGTATATTTTGGAGATGATATACATAGCAAAAAATGGTGTACTGTCCAAATGTCTATCAACTTGACATGCACATAGCAAAATCTAAACATAAAGTCAACAATGTTTAATTCAACTTGCAACTGTGATATCATTGTGCTTACATTTTTTGGAGAAAATGAGACGACTGGATACTAAGCAGAAAGTTGTAATAATCATCTACTTGTATACAAGCCACAACTGACCACATTGTTAATAAATACTTGCATGGTTATGACCACAACCAATGAAAATAAGAACTGTTACCTATTAAAAATCTGAAATCAATGAAAAACTCCTAACACATTTTGACTTAGATTACCAATAGTTACATTTAAATTAGGTATGGACAGTATCATTTATATGCAAAAATAACTGGAAGATTGGGTGAATAATGATCTATTACTAACCAACTCATTGGTTTCAAGATAATTTTCTCATTTTTGTTCTATAACTTTAACTTCCTTTCCATATATTGCCATTTATTACAATAGTTCCGAGATTTCTTTTAAACTGTCACAGTAATTAAACAAAATGCAACTGAATCCATGAAACTAGTTCATTGAAATTGTCACATAAGATACTTCATACAAACATACAACAGTAATGCCAATGATATTATCCTCTGCACTTCTTGCATTGCAACTTTAAAATGCCATCAATCAGATTTTCCCTCTGATAACCGTTAAATAGTCAAATTTTGTCAAGCTGTATTCCAAAACATCGGAATTATCTATTGGAACTGAACTTGGATTGAGTACATGTTGGAGTTAAAATATCCAACAAAGACTCTATTACAAACAAGCGTTCGTTTCTACCCCTTCAATCAATTAACTAATGCGAAATCTGCCCCACGCCGATTCTGTGTGTGTCGGTCATCTTGCATTAATTGGATGAAGACAAGTACGTGTTACAATGCCAATGGCTTTTGATCGACAGAAACGAGTCTATGACAACAACGTTCGTAATGATTGCATAAACAGAGTTTCACTAGTCTCTTAACACTTTTTGATTAGCTTACTGAAAAAAATAACAGAACTTACCTCTATGGCTGTCAATTATTTCTCAAGGCTTTGCTTTCTCAACCAAATACCGACTTTTTCCCCTGTCGAAAACGTTTCACCGCCATAACTGCCACAATACGGATACATTCGGTTCTTTTCGCAGCGCGCATCGGATCCGACTGATGCAAACCATGTCTCACGAGACTAAAATTAATGTCGCAGAATTTACACTTCAATTTTATAAGGAGATTTATTTAAAAAAAATCTGCTAGTTTTCCTATGGTTGAGAAAATAAAGACAGATTTTCACGTTGTTTGTGATTAGTAAAACTACAAATGCAGATCACGTGGTAGGCTTTCCCGACCTATTTATAGCTGACCAATGACAACATTTTATAGTCTGTTGTCCGTTCGAAGGAAATAGGCCTTCTCTTGATGGGAACAAATACGGCGTGCATAACATAAAATATGAATTTAATAAATGGGTATCTAAAGTGGAAGTTTTTTTTTATTATGTTTAGGTCGCACTTTTAGACAGACCTACAGAACCAGTTATACCAACCACCAATAGAAGCGATTTTATTGAATAAACAACCTGGGACAGAAGCAATTTTCAATCAAGACCACCCTGGGATAGATGTTTTTAAAAGTGCTGTCCCCGGGTCCCATGTATGTTTTAATGGAACAGCCCTAAGCGATCTTAAATCATGTTTTACAAAACTACGGTAATCATGCTAATAATTTGGAGTGAAAGGCAACTAATCATTAAAGTACTGGTACAGCTGCCAGTCAAAATTCCCTCTTAACCCTTTAGCTACTACAGCTGTTGTGCAGTTTCACTACTGCTGAGTGCTATCATATCAGTTACTGAGACTACTGAGGCTGGTTGCTGGGCTGAATACTAGAGCATCATCATGGCTGACTGCAGAAACTGACAATAAAAACATGGTTACATTTATATTCATTATATCATTAGTTTTTGCTGGATTTCAGTTAAACAAAAAACAGCTTACCTTGTATAGTGTCTGCTATTCATATATTCCCACTTTATATACTCCTACATCCCATCATACAAGAAATCCCGGTCATGTAAACTGTTTTGAATCCAACAAAATAAATCCAATATGTACATATGTACATATAAAAACACGAATGAAATCCACACTCTAATTACAAAACTGAGTGGTACCACTCAAAACAGTCATTATCCACACATAAATGAAACAGCTATTAATGACTAACTGAAATGCTATCTGGAAGAATGCAGTTTGGTTGAAACAATCAATAAGCAAAATCTGCATCTAATATGTTTGGGAATAAATAAGGATTTAAGTGATGCTAAGCATGATTTGCACTGTGTAAGTACTGTACATTATAATACAGCCTGGTCTCCCAGGTCAACTCGGACCAGCTGGTGAATAATGAAGTCTTTATTTGCCTTTATCTAATTTTGTGTTGGAGAAATCAGAAAAAGTGCACATGCAAAATAATAACAATAGGAATCGTTGTAGTTTATAATAGTTTAGTAAGTGTTGGGAAACTGAAAATGTATTATTTTTTTACATGCATATAAAATAGTATTTTTCTATGTCTAAAGATTTACAGCCATTACAGCTGGAACAAAAAGAACTTGATAACTTTCAAGTTTAGACCTTGGCCCGTGGATAAGCTGACGCCCCTCCCTTCTTACAGGACTTTAGTTTTTCCTATTTTTCCTAAATTATTCTGCTTGTACTCGAATATATACGGTATTTAGTGACAAGGAAATTCCAAATTGCTTCATTTTGTAACTAATCATCTATGTTTTTCATGTACTGTATGTTTATTCATAGCAGACTTAAGAAATTTTAAGAACCTCTTCTTCTCTTGACCTCCAATATGGCTTCCTGAACTCTTTCTTGTTGATATCCCATCTCCTCAATTAATCTATTGGCGATGTCATTCTCATTTGTATTTTGGAAGTATCTTGGCTTGCCTGACAGAAACAAAAAAACATCTATTACATTTGGTGGTGGTATCAAGGAACAAATAAAAGAAATACTGAAGCTGTAAGATATTGATAGAATCTGAATCTGAACATGTCAGAGAATGCTGGTTGTGATAAACTGAACTAAATGAAAACATGTTCTTTATCTTAAATCTTCATTCTGTGGACCAATCCAAAATGCAACTCTTTTTCAAAATATATAAATATCATGCAGAATTCATGACTTTAGAACTGACCTCTGATAATTCTATTTACAATTAAATCCAAAAATTATTTAAAATCTGGAATTTTCTGAATTATCTTTGGAAACTCTTTTGCATATATACAAGTAGTACAATTATAACCCTAAAGTCAGTGTTAAAGAGTAAAACAAAAGCTGTTGTCAGCACTTGGAACAGGACATAGATGTGTCTGGATAGAGAGACAGCCTAAAAGCCTAACTGAATGAGAATCAGTAAACTAATTAATACAGTTAAATGATCATCCAGACTCAGTGTCTGGGCAACTGATTAAAAACATTTATACAGATGTTATGCCAGGATATCTGGTTGTTGGGATCACTGATTTATAACATTTATACAGATACGGATTCTGTCTGGATATTGGGTTTTTGGGGTAAATGATTGATAACATTTATACAGACACAGATTTCATCTGGATAATTGGTTACTGGGACAACTGATTTATAATATTTACACAAAATAATTTATGGGTCCACTCCATTTGCCCATATGATTAAAAAGTCCAAAGAAGTGGCATCTATATAAAAATGAAAAGTCTGTGTAAATGAAATTTTAACCATATATACAATATCAAAGAGATTATTGCCAAAGTGACACATTCTTGCCTTTTAGTGAATCTGAAGCTATATTAAACACAAGGGATGATTTATCTCCCCTTATGAAGACTCCTGCTGAAACTACCCTAAAGGCCAGAAAGACAAGACAGAGGGACAGATTAACATACATAACAAGGGCTATAATCCCCCTACCCACAATGGCAACTGATAAGGAATTAAAACTGAAGTGAAAAAAAATAAGATTCTGTGAGAAAATAACTTAAAAATGTAAACAAATACAGAATTTACATGTCATGATCAAATCGGTGTTCACATTTATTGTTCATAATGACATAGGTTTTCTACACATACTGACATTTTTTAATGGGTTCACAATGGAAACTGCTCTAGCCATAACAGGTTTAACATCTTAAGTCTCTGTCTAGAAACTAAAAAAATAAAAATAAAAAACCCCCAAAACAACAAAAATAAACCCAAACCAATTGTTACTTAGATTCTCTATTACTACTGCTGCTGAAGTCTAGTAGATTAGTCAAAAGTCATCAGTAACATTTCAACAAAAGTTTAACTGATACTGACTTGTTATTCTGGTGAGGAATTAAAATATAGGCCATTCTTTTACAAACTTGCTATAGTAGATACAAAAGAAAATTAACTACAAATCTACAAAAAAAAAATCAATAAATAAGGTTTCAGTAAGAAGTTGAAAACAACCAAAATTTATGGATACCTAATGGGTAAAAGCCAATGAATGATGCAAGAGGGTCATAAGGACTTACTACAAGCTTGTCTAGTCTTATGTTGAGGAAAGCTAAAAATTGTGCAGTTTCTGACCTGACTGTGCACTAGATTGCTGTACTGACTGTGACTTGGAGCTGGTGCCAGTTCCAGATATTGTGGTGGTGGTGGTGGTTGTTGTGGTACTGCAGCTGTCGCTTCGTTCAGCATTTTGGGCTGCAAGCTGAATAGTAGTGATTAAAAACAAAATGTAATCTAATAAGGTTGGAATCATTTTGAAACAGAAATGCAGTCAAAGCTGTTTGAACAGTAACCTGGTTACCTGGTCTATGTGGCCATTCTAATTTACCTCCTCCCTGTATATTTTCTATATAACTGTCATGTATATAATGGTCAACTGCTTTCCATGGTCAGGTACGAAGTGTTTACAAACTAAATAATGGTTTCTCACTGCTTTTTGCACTCATTAGAGTGTATCAATAGTGTCTTTTGCATGTATGCAAATCAAACTTTGTTTTATGTGGAAAGCATTGTTTAGATAAAATCATATGAACTGATTTGTAAAAATTTCTGGTTTTGGTTGCACTTGCTTGTACTCATACTGTCAGTGTAACTCAAGGGTGTCATTATGTAAAATTCAAAAAGCAAGGAAAAGCAGCTATTTTGTCACAGCAGAAATATGAGCTGCCCGCTGTGCCACCATAAAAAGTATTTTATACAGCTATTTTGTCACAGCAGAAATACGAGCTGCCCGCTGTGCCACTATAAAAAGTATTTTATACAACTATTTTGTCACAGCAGAAATACGAGCAGCCCGCTGTGCCACTATAAAAAGTATAGTTGAATATCTTTGTTTCTGCCTGTGAATGAAATGTACCTCTGATCTCTGATGAAAAAAATTCTTCTCTTAGAACAAATATGAGTTACATCCCTTTTCTACAGGGTCAAGGATCATTTAATATTTAAAACTTGTGTGTAAAGGCAGGCTAAGTTTCAGTTCATGTATTACTAATAATGGCCAAACCCCTTCATAGCCCTTTCATCTCAGGACTTTCATGCAAGATGGATGTCTTTTGAGTCAGTTGAGCAACTAGTTAATCCAGATATTGTCTGAGTTGTGAACAGTTGCTGCTAAGCCTAATTATACAAGTTGGCCAACAAAGAGTATCTTTTGTTTCACAGCCATATGTAAGATGTCAATCTGTAGTGAAATTAGTGTACTGTCATTGTGCACTAAATCAAACTAAACTCAGTGAGATTTTTTTAAAAGTCAGAGATGATTTAATTTACCTCATGTAATAAAGTGAGCAGGACAGAGTAATCTTGTGTGAAACATTAGTTTGAGAGAGAACAACATATACATCTATTTTATGATTTTGTTCAATAGTCCACATAGCTAAAATTGTTGAAAAAATAATAATAATAATAATAATAATAATAATAATACAGTGTGACCCTGCTATAACACAGTAGTTGGGAGCCATAGAACCTGACCGTGTTATAGACCGAACTGTGTTATAATCAACCAGGTCAGTTAGCTGAAGAAAATGATGTATGTACCCGAAAAAATGTGTGGGGGTTGGGGTGGCGGTGGGGGTGGGGTGTGTGTAGTAGGGGTAGGTAATAAATGCAGGCGCAAAAATACATGCTTCATTGGCACAGTTATAATCTTAAATCGATGCATATTAAATGAGAAATACACTTGCAGTGAAAACAAAGAAGGCATATATAATATTTTACTTTATTCAGAGAACCACCCATTTGTACATATATGTGTATACTGTTTATATATACATGTCTAATGCATAGCAGGGGCCCCGAGTGGCCAAGTGGTCTAAAGCGCTCTCCGTTACGGATCAATGCCATCTCACCTCTGTCTGTGTGGGTTCGAGTCTCGGATTCGGCCAATGTGGGTATGTGAGAAAGCTTGCCAGTAGCTTCTCGTGGGTTGGTGGTTCTTTCCGTGGTTTTCCCGGGTTCTTCCTCCACCATTAATACTGGCTGCCATGCATAGCCTATCACGTGCTGAAAAATGGCGTTAAACCTACAACAACAACATAATGCATAGCAATAAATAAAGTATCAACACCGTGTACTCACCCGCGAATCATGTCACATACGTTGAACCCACAATACAAGTAATTCCATCAAAAATATGCACACACACACATTTAAAATATTCAATAATTTTGTCACAGGTCATATAGGTTTGAAATCAGTGGGAAAAAAGTAGCACAGTCACGTAACGAATGATGAAGCACATTTACTTTTCAGTATGTTCGAAGTCGGTAAAAGTTTCCATTTTAAGTGCTGTCGGTAGAGTTGGTAACCATAAACTTTTTTCCTGTAAAAAGGAAACTTTCACGGCACAGTAAAAATGTTCCAGTCATGTTGGAAAATGAAACAATCCATCAGATTCCATTGTTTTATTTAAGTTCGGTAATGACTTCCTTTGAAGAAAGTTTCTTTGTTTTTATTGAAGATTGTAGTCAGCTTTCTTTGATGAAGGGTGCATGTGTTATTGAAGTCACTGCTAAAGGACAGCTTTGGAGAACCAAACAAATGCCTGTTTCTTATTGTGGCGGCAACATCAAAAAATTGTACTGCATGACTGAGACTGATTGTTTTACCCCATTCGCTTAATAAGTTTTCATAACAATCGGTGCTTCAAAGGTAATGTTTTCTTTGAAATTTCAGTTACGATTTTAACTGGATACATTTTTTAAAAAAATTAATTGGCCGTCGTATGGTCAATTGTAGTTACTGTTCCTCCCTGTCTACTGAATAGACGAGCTTATTTTTTTTTCTTACATTGATGGTAGTGAAGTGATGCTGCTTTCCACGCATGCGTCAGAAATTTAGAGAAAGGGTCCATCAATGATAAAGACACAGGTGCTCTGGTCTGATGACAGGGATTACTACAGAAAATGTGAATGTTCTGAAGGATTGAATTCTGAGTGAAAAGAAGAGGGATTTTACTTACCATCCACAAACAAATGTCATACGTAAACATATTAATTACTAGCAAGCGGCTGAAAATCCAACGAAAGATAGATTATGAGATACTGCCCCGTCCCATTGATCTCCGCAACCAGAAATGTAAATTTAAAAAAAAGTGGATATCTCAAAACATACAGTACTCATGCTAGATGTCAACATAAGCGGATTATGATATAACAATGCACTGTTAAGATGGTTTGTCAATATAGACAAAGAATTTGTTTATGTAACAATAGATAAATTTCAGTGCATTTTATATCAACTTTATGACTTCTTTCATGGGGCCTCTGAATTGCTCCATTCCAAACAAACGGTTGTATATACAAGTTTAAACAGACAACAATGTCGCCAATAAAAAACATATCACCATATGGTATATTTTGCCGCCAATAATGGGGAAAAAAATCGCAATTTGCGACATTGGCGAAGCACTGCGCAATTCCTGAATAAATTTTTACACGTTATTTTTCGTACTTTTAAGAAGAAAACAATATTTTTTCGTGTATGAGAAAAAGGCATAAAAAATTTAATTAGTCACACCACGATCGTCTTGTATTATTCATACGCGATCTCTTCCCTAAAATGATAATAAACTTTTTCTTTTTTTTTCGTACTTTTAAGAAAGAATTTTTTTTGTTTGTGTACGAGAAAAATACATGAATGTGAAATTTCAGGAATCACACCATGACCGTGTTATATCCGAATTCGTGTTATAACGGAGTGTGCTATAGCGGGGTCACACTGTAATAGTAATAGTGTTTATTTGTAATATAGGCCACTGACCCATGATACATATCCATACATCATGCAGTACAAAAAGATATTATAGTGCGTAACAAAAGAACATCGTATTTATAAGTAATATACATGAAAGTAATAATTATTGCTTTTTTGGATGTAGGTGAGATACAAGTATACATTGCACAGTAATCAAACAAACAGATGTAAGGGTAACCCTAAAACTTGTGAGGAGCAATATTTGTGATACTGATCTAAAGTCTTATGTAGCAGGAGTCATTGATAAAATGGTTTCTCTAATATTTAAGGCTTTTATAGTAAACATTGCTAAATTAGTCATCAGAATTTTACTAGTATCATTGTGTATAAAGGACCTACATTTTCCTAAAGTTGGATTTTTATATACAAAGGTGGGTAAGTATTTTCTTCATATTTCTTCATACAGCGGACAAGCAGTAATAAAATGGAATTCATTTTCGATGTTACCATTACAAATTTGACACAATCTTTCCTCATAGCAAATACTTTCATATCTTCCCTATTACCTCTGATTGGCAAGTTCCCCGCTTTAGCATAGTGATTATATAACAAAGATTGTTATTTCCCAACAATTCTAGACATTTTTGACAAGTAAATTTTACTTCCAATGACCTACAGAAATGCAATCTTTCCATTGACTTAATCTCATCCTGCAGCTCTTGCCTAAAAATATCTTCACATCTCTGCCTGAATGATCTAAGAAATATATTTTCATCATTTATGCCCTGAGTACACCAAACATTGCCAAATCCAAATGTAAATAGAAGCTTTTTAAAATAGTTAGCCCAGCAACCACAATTTTCCCCCTATCTTAACTGTAAATTGTAGCATTGTTTAGGATATTTGTCTTCTGGCATTTTTAGAATTCTTAGCCAATATTTCAAACTACGTTTATATCTTATACACTGCATACTAATTCTTCCTAATGCGTTATATAGAAATGCATTTTTAGTAGACTTAGATGTACCAAGGATATATTTACAAAATGACAAATGAGCTTTTTCAGTATCATTGGCATCATAAAACCCCCAAATCTCAGCTCCATAATCAAGTATGGGAGCTATCTTTGTGTCAAACAGATGAAGCAATCCAGTTATGGGTAATCTGCCAAATTTTGAAAGACTTTGTTTCAATATATGCACAGCCTTCAGCGCCTGCAAGGATAGAGTTTTCTGGCACATATACCAAGAGTTTTTTGAAGAAAATATGCATCCTAAATACTGATAATATGATTCAATCTTTACCTCTGTATGGCCAAAGTACCACTTTTCATAACTTCTCAGATAGCCACCTCTGTGATTTACAACCACTCTTGTTTTTTCCATATTCACCTTTAATTTCCACTTTAGGCAATATGTATGCAACCTATTGAGCATATTTTGCAACTGGTGAGCAGTGTCAGCAAAGACAATTAAATCATCTGCATACAACAGTGAAAATAGTTCTAAGGTTTCTATAGACACTCCCCTGTTTCCTTCAGCTAAAAAGGGTTTCAAATCATTCAAAAATAACGAAAAGAGTAAAGGCAATAAAACACAACCTTGGCGCACGCCCCAAAAAAGAGCAATTAAACACATGCTTTTACATCAATATAAATTGCCTTAATGATTCTTAACATTTTTCCACTAATATTTTTCCTAACTAGCTTTTGGTACAGTAAACATCTCTCTATCCTATCCAAGGCTTTTTCATAGTCAATAAATACTGCATAGAATCTACCCCTACATTTTCTTAAATATTTACAAATTAATGTATATAATATAAACATATTATCTACTGTGGAATACCCCGCTCTAAATCCTGCTTCTCTTCACCCAGTAATTCATTTTCCTCCAACCATTCATTTATTCTGTTATTTAAAATCAACTTTAACAATTTGCTTAATACAGGTAGTAAACTAATGCCTCTGTAACTGGAGGGTTCATTTGCATCCCCTTTCTTCAAAATTGTTATGATGATAGCCATTGACCAATATTCTGGATAATATCCAACATTGAATAGTTTATTAAATAAAATTGTTAATATTGGTGCAATTATATTGCTTGTACATATAAAGAAGTTGCTGGCTAAAGCACCTATTCCCCCAGCTTTGTTATGTTTCAGTTTACTCAATGCTATGAATACCTCTTCTTCAGTGATTGTTCTATCTAAAGTCTTGTGAATTAGTTGAATGTTTTCAGTTTCCTGTATCTGGTCAACAGAACTGAAAAAATTAAATAATTCAGAAAAATATTCTTACCAAGTTGCAGACTTGATACTGTTTTGCATACTAATGCTTGAGTTCTTTACAAGGCGCCAGAAAAGTTGTGTATCTTTACAGTATAATGCAGATAAAAGGCTATTTTTTTTGTTTTAACTCATATTGCTTTTGCTTGCTTCTTGTAAGAGATTTATACATATTTCTATAAAATTTTTAATCTTCAAGTGATTCACTTGTACGTTTTAATCTAAACTGTTTTAGATATCTTAAGGCTTTGCTTTTAGCATTTGTGCAATCTGTATCAAACCAAGGCTGACATTTAACAATTCTTCTAGGAGATATCACAGCTAGAATTTGCTTTCTATTGATTGTTTTCATTGTACTTGCTGCATCATGGTAGATATCAGTAATTTTTTTGACGCATTCATTAAGTTTGTTATTATTTATATCATTTAAAACCTTGTCCATAGTTTGAGATAATAGATCTTTGCAATTTTGGATAAAAGACAGACCTTCTTCTTTGTTCCATATGTATTTATTTATTTCGTTACCCCCAGAGACACTTACTTGCCTTTTGCTCTAGTTTACCCATGTATACAAGTGAAAATACAATGGGCATGTGTACTGATTCCAATCTATCATCTACGTCAAAGGATGATATATTTTTAAAACACATACGTCGGCTAAGACAATCTATTGCTGAGGCTGAATTGCCATGCAGACATGTAAATTTCCTTATCCCTTTATCTGATCCACATCTACCATTGGTGATTCTCAATCCAGTCATTTGGCATAGTTGTAAAAGTTTTTCTCCATAGTGATTTATCTCCCTTACGTTTTGATTAGCCCGATCATACATTACTTCGTCTTCTATATAACTAAAGTCAGTAATACTTTCATATTTGATAAAATCTGGCTCTGTACCAGTATAGGCATTAAAATCACCTGCAATTATTATTTTATAGCCAGCATATTTAATGTTTAGGTGAGCTAACTCATTTACTACCACTGCATATAAATTTTCTTCTGAATGAATAGGAGTATTCAGGCGACAAATAGACAAAACCAAAAATTAAGTTCCACTTCAATATGCTAGCCTTAGAAGAAACAACTAACCAAATAATACTTTTTGAGGCATTTTCTCTAGATATATTAAAATGCTTGAAGAGGGGCTTCACTAACAAAAACTGAGATCCCCCTTTAATTTCTTTGAGCGGATTGTGATTTAATTCTTAAGCTATCAAAGTTTTTGTAACTGTTAATATTAAACTGATCGATAGTTTCTGCCCATGTTTCAACAAAGCCTAGTATATCAAATTTTTCAACATAATTAATCAAATCTGACCTCTTTTCTCTAGAAAGTTTCTCACTTAAATCAGATATATTCCATACCAAACAATCTAGCACAGAAAGTAGAACTGTTCTCCTCATACACATTTTGTAGGCCTCTGCCAGAGTCCTATCTTTTGTCTACATGAACAGCATCATTTCTAACCTCATCAAATACATACGTGTAACTGTCTATTATTAGCTTGTTATATTTGCAGAATGTTTTTTTCCCTTGTTCAATGGCTTTATTTAATGTCGGGTAGAGATTGGCATGAGCTTTTCTCACTCTGAATGGAAAATCTTCAGCTACATGTACGTTAACTGGTCTGCTAGCTGCCGCTGTGTTTTCGTTCTCAGATGAGGTCCTCGTGGCTGTTTCACAGGGTTCTTTCCTTGTTTCTCTAGAGCATCTCAGCACTTTCTCTTTGTCTTTATAATTTGAAAATTTAACAATCATGGGTCTTGGGTTTTCTTTTGATCTCAGCCAGTGGGCTCTTTCAACATCTATCCTCTCTGAATCTAAACCAAGTGCATCCCTCATATACACTTTAATTGATTTTTCTGTGTCCTCCCACTTTTCTTTGCGGATTTCAGGCACACCATAAAACACTAGATTCTCTCTACAGGAATATGCCGATTGCTGCTCAAATTTTTGTTCATTTGCCTGCAATCGTGTTTCCAATTCAATAACTTATCTCTGTCAGGTTCTCAATCTTCTTGCATAGGACCATATTCTGATTAGTAAGGAATTCATTTTTGTTTTTCAGCTCATCTAAGGAACATTCAGTAGATATAAATCGTTCATCAAGTTTCCTTACTTCATTTCTTATCTCAAGCATTAAAATTCTCAAGCTTGAATGAACTGTTTCTGCCAACTCTATAAAGGTATCATCATTCATATCATCCCTTTCCCTTTCTGTTATACTATTTACTGAGGCGTTCTGCTGCATTAGTACAGAAACACTAGTCTGAATTGGACTTGTCCGATTGGGTTCAGAGTTACCCATCCATGTAAATAGTGTGTTTTGTGAGTTTGCCACCCGTTCCTCATTAAGATGATGTGGCCTGGTATTACTGAGAGGACTATATTTCGTTTGTGAGCCTTGTGGATGTGTTCTGCCTCCTTGACTGGTTTTTGGGGGTCTCCCCCTAGGTCCAGGAACTGGATTAATCTCCACTCCATGCACAAATAACAAGAAAAACAATACACATTTCACTGCCATAGATAAACCACTGATTTCCATTTTTGTGATTGATGTAGATTTCAGAGATTTGTTTGGCTGGATGAAACATCCAATCCTGCACCTCCACTGCTCCAAATAATAATAATAATAATAATAATAATAATAATAATTATAATAATAATAATAATGTTATTCAGTGCATGGTATTTGTTCAAGAGTCAAGTCTGAAAAGTGAACCTGCATACATGTTTGATGTACAAAGATCAGTTTGGCCTTTTTTTCAAGGGTGGCCACTATTGAAAGGTTCAACTGTACTCTGCTTAAGGCCGAAAGCCATCAGAAGCAAAGAAAGATTTTGCTTTTAGAGATGTTTCCCGTTCATGAGTTAATTTTATTCAAAGATGAAAAATGTGGGAGCAGAAAATAAATTTGGTTTACTAAGGTTTTCGACATGACAGTTTTCTTGTACTGAGTTTACTTTAAACAATAATCAAGAAAACATCTTCACATATAATTGAAAACAATGCAATGGTTTAGTTATATCAATTGTTTTGTATTATGTAGATTATATATGACAGAGTTCAAGAAAGGCAGGGTTAGGGTTAGTAAGATTTTCTTGCAGGCATACATTTATTGTTCCACTCCCTTAAAAGTAGGTTTTTAATTTTATCAACATTTTGGTGATGGTACATTTAGTGGGGTTAAGATATACAAGATCACACATTTTTAATTTATTGTAGTGAACTTGATCTCACTCTGTAAAACGTAAACTGTTAAAATGTTTCCACTGCTAAAAATACCTGATATAATGTATTCTTCATTGAGGATTTGTCACCACTCCCATGTCTGACCTATATCTCACTGTGTTTATATGGGTAAGAAAACAATACTAACTTTATTACATACTTCAAACCTAGCTTTTGCATTAAAGTAACTATTCACTATTTTCCCAAAACTGAATGCTGATATGGTCATATTGCATCTTCGTTAGCCAATGTTCCAATATGATAACCTTATCTACACCTTGGTGGATCGAACATATATACTGGTGCTTTGTCCTAGCAACATGTAATGGATTTCATGAGTTGCCTACCTTAGTATGTAATGCCAACTAACCAATAGCTAATGATGGTGCACTGTGCACCAGCTGAAAAATGTGGTGGCATTTGACCTAAAATGGATGCTTTGGAAGTTTAACATGAAAGTATGACTATGAACCAGAGAGAAGCCATTACAGGTGTAACTCAGTCAAAAATATTTGTGCAAACAGGGACCAGCACTGGAAAATTGCTTATTCATTCAAAATGTGTGCTCCCCTATGTCTCGATCATGTAGGAACAGTGTTCAAGTCTGAACAACTTAACATTGATTTGATATGGTGGCTTGCCTCCACATCCAATGATATATCTGCTCTTTACGCCAAGGTGTTACCACATTGGAGCCTTTGCTAGCAAAGATGGGTCATATTGTGGCTGAGCATTTGCATTAACCATTGTTAATCCTGCTATATAAAGCTAGTTTTGTTTGCAGAAAACATAATGTTCAGGGACTCTGATGGCAGGGATATCAAATTACCATATTTCAGCAGACTGGTAAATGACACATGGGCAACATCATAACATAATATGTTCTACCTTATTTTGGGCATATAAAAACTGTCTTTACCAATTCAGCTTGTTTCTTGAGTACAGCATTTACAAATTTCTGTCCCCTTTTGCCCAGCACATAAGCACATTGTGGGTACCATCTGGCATGTTCAATCCAGGGGTTGTCTCCAGGTTCCCAGTTTCTTAATCCACCACCGCACTGGAAACAGCGAGTGTAGTCCATAATACCTGCAAAAGCAAAAATGGCCAAAATTCACATATTTGATAATTTCAGAGGTTACTGATTTGATGAAAAACATAAACAGAAATTTTATAACATTAACCATATTCCTCTACACTGAGAAATAACCCTGATCAAGTTTATATCATATTTCTTTTTTGAAGTAACTTGCTTTTAAGACAAGACAATTTAATTTAAAGATTACCAAGGGCAAGTGGAACTCAAATAAAATTTCATTAGGAACTAAACTGGATATCAAACAGTACCTTGATTTAACTTTTATTCATGGTTTTCTATTACTTTTACACCACTCCCTCGATAACTCGCGCACAACGGGGTCCAAAAACATCGACCGCGTTATAAGCGAGGGCGCGAGTTATCGAGGGACCTATAACAAACAACAAAACTAACAAAGGGGTCGACGTAGATGCAAAAGGGGGTTGGGTTGGGTTGGGATGTTAGTGTTGAATACTCAATTAATAATCGTGCTAAGATTAACTTGAATAAATATCTCTACATAGCGGTGTACTTTATTTACTTTTTCCTCACAGAGTAACATTAATTTCAGGATAACTTACAGTATATTGGGGAGATCATCAAAATATTATTCCATATGGTTTCCGTTCGCTTAACACAAGTACGACTTCGCACATTGTGTACTACATCACAAATTTTTGTGCTGAATTGGATAAATTCTAGTTTTATTGTTTGATCCAAAGTAGACTTTTTTTATACAAAAGATCGACACTCATTTCGAAGAAACAATGTCGATCGAACGATGGGTAGATTTGATTGCGGTGAAGTAAAATGAAAAAAAAAAAAAATAAAAAAAATTACAAGGGTTAACCATTACCAACATGAATTTAATGGATCTACAAATTTAAAATAACGTAAATTAGAACACGATAATACTTGCAGTTTGTGACACGTTTGACAAATATCACTTCACATTTTGAAAACATCTGTTCATTTTTTTGTGTTACTCATTGATTTCTCTGCCGCCTCTGTGTATTGTTCACGGATAATTATCTCTCTGAGCTGGTATGGATAATTACATGCGGCTTCCTGATTCGCTGAGTGTATTTCTCCCGACAATGAATTTTGTTTAATTCTATGTCGGCGCTAGAATCTCCAAAGCCATCCATGGCTTGCCCTAAAACAAGATTCATTCTGCATACTTTTTGCCATTTTTTTCTGCTTGGGCCTTGAGAATTGTTCCAGAGATGGGAACACCTTGTTCACGTTGATGTGTGAACCATGCGTACACAGCATAATCTAATTCAGTATCGTTTACAGTCCGTGCTCGTTTTCATTTGATCCCATTATCAGAATCAACATCATGTAAATAATCCCGAAGTTTCTGCTTATCCTTAAGCCAACCTCTAAATGTCGACTCAGCAATTGTTTAGTTCATTGCAAATGTTGGATCTCGCTTCGCCATTATGAACCCTATCTGTGATGCACAGTTTTTCAGTCACTAAGTACACCTTTCGCTTACTTCCTTTGCTCTCCATGGTCACATTTACAAATGATTAGGATACATTACTGATATTATATACTTTAGTGATGTTAAGTACATAAAAATGTGAAACCATTTTGGATTGGTCAAATAAAATGAATTTTGAGAACGGTAATGACCACAAGAACTTATGCTGCTATTGGCATTCCTTTTAATTTCTTTTAATTGTACTTCCCTTGCTTGATTTGATACAAAAGACATATTCAAAGTGATAAAACAACACAGGTCTCTTTTAACTGATTTTTTTAATGCAACAAACAGTTGCCCAAGTTGTTGATCAAAACAAAGCTGGCATGTAATTAGGTTCTCACAGAAGTACTCACTGGTTTCGATGTGACGGTCGATTGACTCTTTTCATGTTTTCATAGAAGAGAATATGTTGCGATTATAGTGTTTACATTAAAGCGAAATTAAAGGATTAGAACGTGAATTTCACATAGCAAGACATTTAACTGGTGTTTATTTCATTCTCTGTTGCCACCTGTTAGCATTTACCAGAATTTTTCGTTGATCGCTGTCTCACCAGACTGTTTATTTACAGTGTATTGACAACTATTTCTCTCAAAAAAAACCCCAAGCATAATATGTGATATCTTATTAGAACTTGCAAATTTCACAATATGGATTCTATATTTACGGGCAATAATCACCATTTCCAATGATAAAATGAGCTACCGTATTTCATGTATTTTTTCCTACCCTTTAATTTTTCGTACAAAATCCAGTTATCAAAATAATAATTTAAATGTATCATAATTTTTCATACATATCACTTTGTATATTTGAAAAATTCGTTAAATTATCGGACATAAAATTTCCACTAAGAAGATTTACGTTTGCAAAAAAGATCGAAAATACCGTATTCCCATTTTGTTTTTACAAAAATTAATGATTAATAATTATTTTCTCGTGTACGAAAATTTAAATAAAATACGTTATGTATCAAGATTCAATTTACCAATTCTTATCGCGATTTTTTTTCACGTTCAGCACATTTTAAAATATATTTTCTTTGGAAAAAAAATCGGGAGCCATGCCGGAAACCGCGTTTTAAGCGGGTTCGCGAGTTATCCGGGCGCGAGTTATCGAGGGAGTGGTGTATTTTGATATCTGAAAGATACAGACAAATGCTGCTCTACACAGGGGCAATAACTCTTGTGTGCTTAGACAAAGCCCTGCAAAATGCCTCTTCCTTGCTAATATTCTTTCTTAAGCAGTTGAACAATGTAAACAAATCTCAAACAGGGTCAGTGATTACAATGGATCCAACCATAGCACAACTGTGAAAACAGGTCAAAATGGCTTGTGTATTGTATTTATCTATGAATCGACTGTCACTAGACTTGTGTGACTACACAAATGAAACTGGATATTGAAATTCTGGCACAAGATTTATGATATAAAATATTCAAGTCTTTTGGGGAAAAATGTCAACATAAATGCTGTCATTAAAAACAGATACTGAATTAACTTGATGTAAGACTTCATTTGACATTGGGGTCTAAAACTGGTAACAACAGGTATTTTGGGCAATTAGCATCAGATGTGTCTATATACATTTCCTTCAATCAGCACTGTCAGTAATAGATGGCAGCACCATCATGCCTATAAATAATGCTCCCTATTATTAGAATCAGAAGTAAATTTTCAATAAAGAAAGCTTAATTTATACTGACTTGACAGCAATTTCTCTCAATCTGGACAGCTCACATGCTGATAGTAATTTTTTCTCCCCATTTCTAAATAAAACTGCAAGTTGCTATGTGAATGCATATTTGTTTTAAAAATATTCAGATTTCACAACAATAACAATAATTTAGATAGATAAGGGCAAATATTGCAGTCAAACAAGGTCATAACTCAAATTTTGAAGGACATAGTGAACATATTTCTCTTAACATTATGGCCAATAAAAAATTAGATTTTATTCAATGAGGACTTTCAAAAGTTATTGAGCATAATGAAATTTGTTATGTACCCTTGCACTGGAATGTACATGTATATGTAAATATAGATACATACTGACAAAGGGCAACATACTGTGCTCCTGTACAAAATAGGCCAGCATTTTTAGAAATAAAAGAATTTTTACATTGAAGATAGTTGTTGTGTTTGGGGGTTTTAATAGCATTTTTAAAACATTAATGGCTATATCATGCCGAGCAAATGGGAGTTAAGTACAATTCCCTAAGAAACACCAAGGCAGCTGATCCAGGCAGGTCTGGGTGGGTACTGAACCAGTGGGCCTTTAATTATGAGTTTAACTTTCTGCCAATTCAGCTACTATGGCTCCATCTTTAAGATGTAATTTTATACACACTACATAACATTTATTTTGCACATGTATTGTAATTTACAAAATTTCAAAAACAAAATGAGCTGTGAAACATCAGACACCAATATTATAATAAATGCACTCATGCATTGGAGAATCATGGTGATAGTATTACAGTAAAAGTTGATGATATAATTGTCAGCTGGAATTAATAGCCACTCTTCAATTAAACATTACAGGAAAATAAAACTACATAGAAAACCTACCAAGTAAAGTCGAAACATGTATAACTATGTAGAAAAAGGTGCCTGAATGATGCCAGAATTACTTTTGACTATTTGTAGCCAGAATTTAAAAAAGTAAATTCCAAAAATCTAGCATATATAAATAGAACACAAAGATTACAGTCTGAAAGGTCTTTTCAATTTTCATCATGGTATGCATCGGCATTTATAAACTTGAGAATCATTCTAGTAAGAAGACTGGCCCTCTGAGTGGGCTACAATTTCCACCATAAAGGATGGATGTGTTAATGCCAAGTTTGCATAGGGTACCATTACTTTAGGCAGGGGCCTGAAATTTATGATAACCTTTAGATTGTGACTATCTATGTATTCCTTTAAATTTTGCTTTTGATACTGCTGAGACATTTGCATCTTGCCAGCTTATGAGATGGGTAAATCAATCAATTTGCTTGGCTGATTTATCCAGCTGCAACTGCCAAGTATTTTTGATACAAACATCTTTTCAAAGTTTTGGCAAAATGCCACCATAGGAATCATTAATCTGTACACTGACATTTTTTATGTTCTACATCATATCTGCTTATAATATCATGACATGCTGAAACATTTAGAAAATGTCTACCTTGATATATTTCAAATGTATAGCAGACGATGTAAATGTTCTGCCTACACCAAAAACATTAGTTCCAAAAGGTCAAAATTATTTCTTCATAAACATATGTGTCTGTTCTAATCATGTTGTGCAAGTTACTACATTAAGAATATTTAAAAAAAAAATCATTTTTCCTAATAAATGAAACCTACACATTTATAAATTAGATGGAAATAAATCAATATACCAATATTGTACAAGTGTCCCTGACCTTCACATTATGATATGATGTGAAATGTACCAAGAAACAATTAACATGTGTGAGAAAGAAATTCCAGGAAAAGGGACAGATGCCTCAAGAATTCCATGTAACCTGCAACCACTTTTAAATTATATAATGGCCTGTATATTACAACAAGAAACAATTGTAATATTTCATGTTTTCTTTAAAAGGAAACTATATTTCCTTGGTTTAAATCTTCATTAATCGCATACTGTAAGTTTAGCTTTAAATTGTTCTCATTAAAAAAAGATTAATAAAAACTCTTATAATGTGGAAGCACAATACACATGAATTTCCTGACAAACACTGGTCATGTGACCAACTGATATGCAAAAAGTTGGTCCAATATGAAAGACTTCCTGATTGGTTAAACAGCACATAGAGAGAAATATTATCTTTACAGCTCTCTAACACACCACTATGACTAACATTCGGCAAACAATATAGTTCCCTATTTGCTGTAATTTTTAAGACAATGTTTCTCCATATCTGTGCAAATTCTTGTACAATATATTACAATTTAATTCTGAACTTGTTTTTGCATTTTAAAATGTGTCCTCTTTGTAGATTCTGACCTGTGTTTTTGTGGAAATGCAAACAAGTGAGTTATAAATGGCATGCAGGTTTTAAGTATGTAACTGTACATGTCCTTATTCTAACTGGATTTCATGTTATGAAGAAGCAAAACAATGGAGATATTGTTTTAGTTAATACCACTTTGCATGTCCTAATTCACACTTGTGAGTGTGAGTGCTTATCATATATATTACAACAGTTTATGTGTAGCAGTCCTTCTGTGAAAACAGATAATCAACATAAGCTATAAGACAAAACTGTTGAGGTTCCAAGTGGGTATTTTATTACAAGAATTTTGCCTGGTAATTTACAGAACAGTGTTCATAATAATGATTAAGTAACTCTGCACTTATCCAATATCCATGTACATTGCTGTTACATACTGTGGTATTCACAAGAAAGATTAAAATGAATTTCACCAACTGAGGCTTTTCATTTCCATATACTGTACTAGTAGGCAAATTATAAACTGAGATAACAGTTGTGACCTCGTAGTTGTCCTTGACATCAGGATATTAATTTGCACACACATTGACTCAGTATGGAGCTGAGTTTTTTCAACAGGATGGTGTTCTATAAGAGAATGATAGGAAGCCTTAAATGCTGATTATTACAAGAATAAATGATAATTTGAACTATTTAATTAACCTTTTAAAATGCAGAGCAATAGGAAAATACTTCATTTTGAATATCATGTGACTTTTGAGTTAGTAAGAAAGGAAAACAAAGACAAACAACAGTCAGTATAAATGCATTAATACAAATTTGGGCATCAAAGGTTTGTAATGAGATTCCTATTTTATTTTAATGTCCAGATATTACAATCATAACGGTATAATTTAAAACAATATTAGGACAAACTTCGGAGTCCAAGAAGATAATAACTCAAATTTTGAATCAAAGAAACAATAAAGTAACCCTTGCATTGGAGAAAAAAAAGTTAATAGCTTCACAAAGTTAATGACCTAATTTCAAGTAGAAATGGCAAGTCTTATATTAAATATTATAGAAACAAAATAATTAGTTACGACCCATAAAGTAAAGATTAAGTATATTTTATCATGAAAAATAAATATATGTTGGAAGAATTGCATGTATTTGTGGTCACAATAATAGGTTAACTACTGAAGTTAGTTCTTGTACTGTTTCATAATCATAATTACCAGCAAAATATACAAATTATCTCCATCCTATTTTTGAATTATCTAAAATGGATAAATAGAAGACACAATTCTATCAGAATATTCTAGTGGTTTACAATTTTTAAAGATATTTTTAACTTATTTTCATGGCAAAATTGAACTTGAGAATCATTCTAGTAAGGGAAAACATGTATGTTGTCAGATGACTGCAGTGACTTCTGTCTTCCTTGAAATTTACTCTTGATACTACAGAGACCCTGGCATCTTGCCAGCTTATGAGACAGGCACATGTATAATTGCCAGGCTTGTTTCTCCTTCAAACAAACAGTTTGATTGGCTGACTTACCCTGTTGTAAGGTAATAGTGATTTAAATATAAATAACTTTTCATAATACATGTACTGGCAAAAAAGCCACAATAAGAAACATTTTAAATTCTGTATTGAAAATTTCAACTTTTACTTAATACATGTATCTGGATCATAATACCATATGCTGAGACATGTTAAAAATGTGTACCTAAATATATATTCCAGCTGTATAACGCATGATGTAAAAGTTCTTCCTACACCAAAAGAAATTAGTTCTATAGGATGAAGAATTGTTTTCCTTAAACTTACGTGTGTCAACCCTAATGATGTTGCACAGGAAACTGTTTATGAATATAAAGAGAAAACAATCATTAAACTGAATAAATTCATTTGTAAATTTGATGGAAATGAAAATCAATATCAAACACCCCAATGACGCCCTTGACCTTCATTTATAATACGACATCAAGTGTACAAAGAACCCACAGAGGTGTAAGATATAGATTCGAGGAAAAGAAACTGATACTTCTAACTTCCAAGTAACTTGCAACCACACTTATAAGCTACATAATTACCTTTGTAATTAAAAGGGACAATTTCTAATAAATTATGTCTTCTAAACAGAAGCTATATTTTCACAGGTTTAAATCGTCATTAATCCCTTAATGAAAATGTAAGTTTAAATTATTCTCATGAAAAAAATGAAACAAAACATATGAATGTCCTGTCAAACACTGGTCATATGACCAGCTGATATGCAAAAGGTTGGTTCAATATGAAAGACTTGTTGCTTGGTTAAAGAGCACATAACCTGAGAGATATTATATTGGCTGATGTTTCTCTAACACTGCACTACAACTGACTGTAACCATGTGCAGAACAACATAGTTCCCTATTTGCTGCAGTGTTTAAGACAATGCTTCTTTAAATCTGTGCAGGTTCTTACTTAATATCCTAAAATTAACTTGTAACTTGTGGATTCTAACCTGTACATTATACTATCTTGTTCTGTGGACACTGTTCAAACAAATGAGTTATAAATAGCATACAAAATTAAATTATGGGGCTTTAAGTGTCCTTATTCTCTCTGCCCTTCAGTACACAACTGCTGCCTTAATATTGGGCTGCAATAATTAGATATTCAAATGTACATTCGAGCTACATGTACAATGTGTCAATGCAGTAATTAATAAACAAAATAATAGGAATGGTGATAATTACCTGGAATGTTGTGAAGGTTTTGTTATCATCTGTATATCATTGTTTATTCTAGAAATGACAGGTAAGGTAAAAGGCTCCCCCCCTTCTGAAAAAAGGGGAGAATTTTCTAAACAGAAGAAAAGTGATTTAAAGAAGACATAAATGCGGAGCTTAAATATATTTAAAAACTGCAGCATATTTGGTGAAATCGTTTGATTTTTTTTAAAAATGTGCATGAATCCCTTAATTCTATAATTGATCCTGGTATATTTCTAAAATTAACAAGCAACATAATGCTCCTGTAGCTTTTATTGAGTCTGATAATTTCTTCGAGCATTACATTCTTGATATATACCCGTTTTAATAAACAATGGTCAGTGGTCTTCCTGAAAATGAAATATATACAGGTTGATTGACTGACTGGTGCTTTAATAAACACCAACACATAGTTTATTTCCTACCAGGGCAATTAGAGTGGAGTGTCTTGGGTAGATACACAACATGGTCACCCATAAAGCAAAACAATGAATATAATAAAATACTGCTTTAATATGAATAACAGTACAAAGCATGTCCGAGTGTGGGCAATTTGATCAGGTTTCTGGATGTAATGTGATCCCAACTGAGTATTCATAGTAGTCATTATACATGCACCGACATGTGAAAACATATAATGGGCATAATGTATAAGACAAACTGGTGAGAAATCAAGTGGGTATTTCATTGCAACACTTTTGCCCGGTAATCTCTAGGACAGTGTTCATAATAACGACTGTGTTGCTTTGCATTTAAATATTTTCTTGTGATCAGTTTACCTTTCCGTTACATTATAGTGTACAAGGTATTATCAAGAAAGGTAAGCATGAAAGAATTTCATTAACTGAGCCTCTTTTCTTCCCGTATACTAGTATGTAAATTGTAAAATTAGATAACAGAAAAGAATGCAGTTGTGGCCTCTGATTTCTCTTTGACACTGCAATGTTGATTTGCACCCATGCTGATTCAGTATCGAGTTTACTTGATTATAACTAGAATTCATATTCCATGAAAATGACGAAGCTTTAAATACTATTCATAAATGATAATTTGAACTCCATTATTTACTCATTATTAGATACCTGTTTATTTAATATCATATGACTTCAGGGGTTAGGAAGAAAAAGGGAAAGGAAGCTTGAAGGGGTGTCAGTTAAGAATGCAATAGTCCAAATTCAGTGCAGTGTGCATCAGTGTTGCACTTTTAGTGAGCCCAGGTGATATTCTTCAATGCCAGACTGCCAGTGTTCTGCTATAATTAATAAATCTCTATATTTTGATCCTTACGAGGGTATAGAGATGCATAAAATGTCATCTGGAAATATTTTTCAAGTTGCAAAACTGGTGCACTGATTGTTATTTCCTACAGCCCTAAATAGTTAACTAAAATCAATAAACTCTAACATCAATAAAGTTTTTTAAGATCAATCAATGAATCCCTTTAACATCCATGTGCTCAAATGTTATAAATTTTGAGAGATACCAATATAAAGTGAAAACTCATTTGTTAAATTCTCCTTCATCTGAATTAATAATTTAAATAAGCCCCTAAACATACATGCTGGGTATAATCCAAACCAGTTTATCTAACCATTTTTCTGATCTCTCAAGCCTGGACAGATGATGTTTTACTGTAATTATCCATGTTTTAACAGATTGCACATAAATGTCCATCCACCTATCTGTGAATCAGTAGCCATACTGGAAATTTACCAAATACTGTGCATAGGTTGCAAGTGTGATAACCAGAGATGTATAGTTTTTAAGCCATTCCCTTTGGAGTGTATCAGGGGTAAAAATATACCAAAAGAGCAGTTAGTGATATTTTCTGAGCAATTATTTAGGAAACTTGAAAAATGCAGTCATAGCATGAGGACACATCATATATGTGGCAGGATCAAGCATTATTACCCCTGGGTCAAGTTTGATTGGGGAATGTATAATACAGAGTGTGGGGATTTGCTATCAGAAGAGATTGACACAGCTCTCATAATTAAAAGAAAGCAAAAGCAGAATTCTGTGAGACTAACTCTTAAACATCATTCAATGAGCAAATGAGTGGTACTGAGGTTAAGACATTGGAATTCAGACCAGAATGGTGTAACTTTGATTCCAAGCAGCAGATCAGCCAGACTGGTTACCATGTTGTTTCCTCGAGCAAGACAATTTATATTGTATTCCATCTACCTTAACAAAATATAACCTTCAAAGTGTTGCTGTACCATACAGCCCATTCTCACAATGTGATCATTCAATGATCAAGACACAATGATAATGCATGACTGTTTATCATCAGATAATACTGTACTTAGAATGTTAGAAACAACAGCATTTTTTGATTTTTGAAATAATAAAAAGTAATCTTTGTTCATTCTGAGCCAAATTTCGCCAAATCTGATCAGTATTTTTTAATGGTAGATCTAGAAGTGACTTATAATGAATACCAGTGTTACAAAAGTAATGATAACAAAGTACAAAAAGGTCCTACAATACAGTTAATTCATCTTGTTAGCATCAATTTTTATGATTTTGTTAAAAATGTTTATGCTAAATTTTGCTGAAATGGGTTTTAATGCCATTTTTCAATTGGGGGAAGAACCAGGGAAAGCACCAGGAAGAACCACCAAGGCAAGCTTTCTCACATACCCATGTCGGCCAAGTCTGAAATTCAAACCCATGTGGAAAGATTCAAAATTTCAGTGATCTGTAAAGGTGAGCACCTCAGACCACTCAGCTACTTGGGGCTCCATTTGCTATTTAAATCAATGGATAATGAATACATGGAGGTTGTTGTGGATTTAACCCCATTTTTTAGCACATGATAGGCAAAACATGATGACCAGCATAACTGGTGGAGGAAGAACCCAGGAAAACTCCGGTAAGAACTACCAACCCATGGGAAGCTACTAGCAAGCTTCCTCACATACCCACACTGGCCAAGCACAAGACTTGAACTCACGTGGACAGAGGTGAGAAGTCAGTGATCTGTAAGGGTGAGCACCTTTGACCACTCAGCCACCCAAGGCCCCTTTTGCTGTTTAAATTAGTGAATAAAAAAATGTGTGAAGGTGCAATTGTTTTCACAGAAGGACAACTGTTTTGGGGTGATTAAAGCTTATTGCTTATCACAATAATTTTAAAAATCCATGAAAACTGGTATCTCCCATCAGATATTTAATTCACAATATAGTGAAAGACTTAATTAAGACAATGGGTTGTAACATTTCATGGGGCTCAATTTTCGTGGTTTTGTTAAAAATGCCATTTTCATGGTATTAAATTTGTGTCTTTGCTGTCAAAGTTTGCATAATAGTAGGTATTTAATTTCACAGTTTAACCTCTACAGATACTGAAAATAAAGAATGCAACTGAACAGAACTATTCCAACCACAGTGACCTGAATGTTTAAAAAAATACTACTATGAGCACAATTCAAAGACCTGAAAAGTTCAATACTTACACCGCATTTCTGTTTAAGTGAATAACTTACATGGAAGTCGATGCAGCCAACAAAAACTAAAACAATAATATGGCCTTTGTGAGCAGAAACAAAACACCCGTCAAGATTAATCACTTACAATGTGTTTTCATGTGGGTGCTCAACATCAAATGAAGTTGATGCCACTAAAGTGTGAAGATGCTAACTAAACTGAAAAATAATGGAATTACTCCATTTTTTGTCCCTGCCTCATGTACAGATCAACTTCAAAACCAGACATAACAGTAAATAATAAGTACAAAGAAGAATTAAAATAAGACTTTCCAAGAATGGTATGCTCAACAAGTACTGAAGGCCATCATGGAAAAAGATGATGTTACTGGTGATGATCAGTGCACTGTATTAGTGAAACCTGGAACTTCATTAAGTAAGTTGATTCATGCTAAATGGATAACTGTAGCTCATGCAACAATGAGTGAAAGATCTGACCTAATTATCAGCAGATTTGAGAAAGCTGGACTTGTTTAATTCTGCAATTTGGGGATATTTACCTGACCAGGATTTGTGTGTGCCATGAAGATTGACTTGATGTTGATAGAGTGGCTTTGTACAAAAATTAGTGATGTGTGAGCTTTAATACTCTCATGTAATTAGTGTATATACATAGTGTTTAATTAATAACAGTGCTTCAGCAATAGCTTTTTTACAGGCTTGCAGTTCTTGTGGATTTAAATGCATGGATGAAAAGATACGTACTTTCTGGACGATTTAAATTTTTCATCAACAGCTGTATTTAAAAGAAGGATCAATCTGAACAGGTAATTTTCATTTACTTGTATTTTTTACTATTCTTTCTTTTATTTTCAGCATTACCTTATGCTTTGTCTATTTTGTCTCTCTATCCTTACTTATCTCACATATCAATTTCAGCCAATGACAGGAAATTAGAGCTACCAGATACTTTATTGATATGTGTGCATTGGAACACTATAAGATACTTATAAATCTTTCTTGAAAGGGTCAAAATAAAACAAACACATGCGAATCCCAGAGTATTGATTTACTGAACTAGTAGCTCTGCTAATATCTAGGAATGAAACACTGAAAGAAAATTGTGGGGTGGCATCATCATATCCAGCAAATATTTTGTTGGGTCTTTAATTAAATTCATGGTTTGGAGCAACAATGAAAACCATGAAAACTGGTCCCCACAAAAATTTGTGATACTACAGAATCCATAATCTCATTAGCTAACCATCTGGATCCGGTGTCATTCAAGCACAACATACCAATTTAACATCAAGTTCACACAACTATATGACTAAGATGAAAATCCTCACAAATCTCCATGCTTTATAAAGTATTTGCTTCCCCTCTTTTCATTCTTTGAATCCTTTGTTGCCACATACCCATTCTCTTAATACACCTTACTAAATATGATCACACTCTCTCAAGGGGTAAAGACAGAGTTCTGGTTACAAGAAAGAGTCTCTGTTATCAATGAAAATGTGAATTTTGACCCTCATGCCCCTCAATCCAATGGGCTGCATCAGGATCCAACACTTTCTTTGTTATCAAGTACCAGCCAAAAACATCTAAAATGTAATTACTCTCCCTCAGTTTGAGTGTTGGGAGTTCAGGTTACAAGAACTAAATAATGAATAAATGGACACACAAATGCACAGACATACTGATGGATGGACTAATGGTCATGACCTATTATTATATTTGCAAACTGTGGATAAAACTAGAACGCAATCAATGATTAAACAGTGTTATGTATATGTAGTTCAATTACTTGTGTGTTAGTTTTTAAATTCCTTTTTATTTTATTTTTTGTTTCATTACATTTTATTGTAATGATCATTTTCACGGGATTTGATATTTTTGAAAAAATATTAGTCTGATTAGAACGTAAAAGTATGACTTAAGCATGATTTTTAGCTCACTTTGGTTCATAGGTTTTGTAAACATCAAGTGAAAACGACTGGCTATAACCAAAATCATGTTCGGCCCATGTGTTAGCTAAATTGGAAACAGCCTTTTTTTTATTTCTCCAGCATGAGAATCTGATTCTTAGATAAGGCTATTCTTGTCTAAGTGTTAAATGGCATTTTTCTTTTACTGCGCTGTTCAAATTAGTGGTCACGTAACCCGTCATGTGAGCCATCATGTGATCTAAAATTGAGGGTTTTAATACTCATTCTCAGAGTTTTTCAGTCAGTCATATCTTACACCTTGAGGGTACAAGGTGTTTCTATTGTTGATGCCAGATTGTTTTGAAGTTATCTATTTTTTTGAATTTAATAATTTATTCTCTAGAAAACTGCACAAGTGCTTTTTTTTATAAAATTTCTGGGACAAAAGAAATTCAGTGGAAATTTATTCTGGAATTCTAAACAGAACATTATAAATTGTTTCAATGAGGAATTGTTGCCATCAGTAAAACGACCTCATCTGACGTAATCGTCTTCCATATTGGAACTTCATAGAGATTCGAACCTGGATTCAATTAGAACTGTTTAGTGATAGGACTTATATTTCTCAATTCTAGGATTGATTTTTGGACTATTTTCACAAACCATAAGCCCTATTTCATATTTTTATCTTGTTTTTTAGGGAAATAAATTATTTTGTTAAAATTTACAAAGCTTGTTGACTTCACTCTTTTCTTTTGTTACATTTCTACGAGCCTACACGTAACAAGAGAAAATTGGGGTTCTCGTCTTGGGATATATGAACTTATCTAAAATATTTCAGAAAATTGTTTTTTGAAACTTAAATTCCCCTAGTTTTTAAATCCCAAATACTATTTTACATTTTGTTTAAAATCTTTAGTGAAAACAACAGACTTTCATTCACAATGTCATTAAAAGTGGAGACTTTTATTTCTAGTCCTACTCAGGAGCAGTTGGATAGTCTGAAAAAAGATGAGTTGCTTGAACTTGCCAGAAAATATGATCTTTCCGAAGCAAAATCTTCCTTAACGAAACAAGAAATCAAAAACATTTTGATTCAGTACTTGGTAGAGAAGAATGTTTTCGATAAGTGTTTTGGCTTTGGTCAGTAAGTCTGGATCAGACTCTGACATAAAAGTAAAGGAATTCAAAATGAAATACAAGATGGAATTAGAGTTAGGGAAGATAAAGAGAAGAAACAAATGCAGTTGAAATAAGAAGAGAAGCAATTGCAATTGCAATTTGAGAAAGAGGAGAGAGAGAGACAGGAGAGAGAGAAAGATAAACAAATCCAATTAGAAGAGAAGGAGAGAGAGAGACAGGAAAAAGAGAAAGATAAACAAATGCAATTGGAGTTTCAAAAAGAACAAATGCACGTACAGATGCAAAAAGAGAAGGATGAAAAGGAATTTCAAATTAAAATGAAAGAAATGGAGCTGGCAAGTGAAAAGCACAATCTCACTTTACATACAAATTCAAGTTTTGATATTACAAGGAATTTTAGGCTAGTACCCCCTTTTGGTGAAAAAGAAGTAGACAAATATTTTATTTATTTTGAAAAAGTTGCTGAAAATTTGAAATGGCCAAGGAAGCATTGGACTCAATTATTACAATGTGTACTTTTTAGCAAAGCCCAAAATATCTATGCATCCCTGTCAGTACAGCAAAGTTCTGACTATGATTTGGTTAAGGAATGCATCTCAGAAAGTTATGTGTTAGTCCCTTAAGTTTATCAGCAAGAATTCAGGAACTATATAAAAGAAACTGGACAAACTTATGTCGAATCTGAAAGAGAAAAGGAGCAGTTATTTAAGAGATGGTGCTTAGCCGAGAAAGTTGAACATGATTATGAAAGTCTCAAACAACTTGTATTACTTGAAGAGTTTAAGAACTGTGTCCCTAGTGACATTAAGACTCATCTTGAAGAGCATGAGAATGAAACCTTGGAAAATGCTGCTCATGCTGCTGATAAGTATTCCTTAACTCATAAAGTTCCTGTTGTAGGCAAATCATTCACTCAGCAGCCTACTGGTAGAAAGGTATTTCAGCCTAATACGACTCCTTCTAAAACTCAATCTGGCACAACTTTTAAAATCAAGCTTCTGATAAACTTGATTCAAAATTCTTGTCTATTCCTACGTGTACCTATTGCAAGAAAAAAGAACATGTCATTTCTGATTGCTTCAAGTTGAAATATAGGCATCAGAATCGAGATAGACCTATCCCAAATGCTCTTATTTCTAAGAGGTTAAGGTCACGGTCATGTATTGAAAGCAATACATTTTTTGGGTCTGATAAACCCCAGTTTGATTTTATTATGGAGTATTATGAACCACTGATGTTGACGGGTTCTATATCTCTCTTGGGTGATTTTGCCAATCCTATCCCTATTAAAATTTTAAGGGATACAGGATCTTCTCATAGTCTTTTATTATCAGGTACTTTGCCTTTTTTTGAGAAGTCCTGCTCTAATGAGAGTGTTCTTATTCAGGGAGTAGAGTGTGGCTTTGTTAATGTTCCTCTCCATTTTGTAAATTTGTCATCTGACTTAGTTTCAGGACCTGTGACAGTCAGTATAGTGTCTACTTTACCCGTTGAAGGCATTCATTTGTTACTAGGCAACGACCTAGCTGGAGACAAGGTTTTGGTTAATCCACTTGTAACTGACAAGCCTTCTTTGGATCAGAAAGTTGATCCTACTGAAAAAGAATACCCTGATTTATACTCAGTTTGTGTAGTTACCAGAGCTATGGCAAAGAAAGCTCTTGAGAATGATTTTGATAAGGAAAATATTCCTTTAGCTGACACATATATTGGTCAGGCTTTTGATGAGGTCACTTTCACTCCTAATTTGGATCAATCAAAAGGTATTGATCACAGTGATCCTCTGTTAACTACTCATTCTCTTTTATCTAATCAGGGTGACAAATGACAATCACTTGTCATCGAACAGGAAAATGATCCGGAGATCTCCTGTTTGTTTCAGAAGGCCATTAGTGAAACTGAAGCCACTGAAGTACCTGTCTATTATTTCATTAAAAATGGAATTCTTATGAGAAAATGGAGACCTCCCGAGGTACCTGCTAGTGATGAGTGGTCAGTGAACTGTCAGATTGTAATTCCAAAATCTTACAGGCAGGAAATACTTAGTTTGGCCCATGAAACTCATCTGGCTGGTCATTTAGGGATAAATAAAATTTATCACAAGATCTTGACTCACAATTATTATCCAAAAATCAAAGGCGATGTTTGTCAATTTTGTAGATCTTGTCAAATGGTAGGAAAACCCAATCAGAAGATACCAAAGGCTCATCTGCAACCTATTCCTGCATTTGACAAACCATTTAGCAGAATTATGGTAGATTGTGTTGGTCCCTTACCTAAGACCAAGTCAGACAACCAATATCTGTTGACCATTATGTGTGTGTCAACAAGATTCCCAGAGGCAACTCCTTTGAGGAATATTAAAACAAAAACCATTGTAAAAGCTTTGATAAAGTTTTTTACTCAATTTGGCCTTCCTAAATCTGTCCAATCGGATCAAGGGTCAAATTTTATGTCTGGAATTTTCCAGCAAGCTATGCATAAATTAAGCATTCAACAGTTTAAATCTTCTGCTTACTACCCTGAGAGCCAAGGGGCTTTAGAAAGATTTCATCAGACTTTGAAGAATATGATTCAGTCATATTGCTTTGATACGAGTAAAGACTGGGATGAAGGCATTCATTTACTTGAGTTTGCCGTTAGGGAGTCCGTTCAAGAATCTTTAGGATTCAGTCCCTTTGAACTAGTTTTCGGACATACTGTGCGTGGACCATTGAAGTTGTTGAAAGAGAAACTTCTTTCTAATGAAGATACTGAACTCAGTCTTCTTGATTATGTTTCTGACTTTAAGTATAAGTTGTCAAAGGCTTGTGAGGTTGCAAGAGCAAATCTGCACTCAACTCAGTTAAAAATGAAATCAAGATATGATAAAAACTCAAGGGGTAGGAGTTTTCAGCCTGGTGATAGAGTTCTAGCTCTCTTGCCCATTCCACAAAATCCCCTTCAGGCCAAGTATTATGGTCCATACATGGTTGAAAAGAAAGTAAATGATTTAAATTACATCATAAATACTCCTGGTAGGCGAAAACAAAAACAACTTTGCCACATTAACATGTTAAAGGAGTATATTGAAAGAGATAGCCAAGTAAATCATACAATTAATTTAGTTGTACCTGTCCCACAAACTGAGGATTTAAGTGAAGAAATTCAATCGGACTCTGTTGATCTTGGAGCAAAAAATCTTCGGAATTTGGAAATTATGAAAAATCTGGACCAGAAACTTTTACATTTGCAACAACAAGAAAGGAATAAACTTAAAACAGTTATTATTCGAATATGAGCACTTGTTTCCAGATATTCCTACAAGGACAAACAAAATTTTTCATGACACTGAAATTGCAGATTCAAACCCTGTGCAACAACACCCATACAGGATGAATCCTCTCAAACAGGAATACTTGAAAAAGGAAATTCAGTATTTGCTGGAGAACGACTTCATAGAGCCCAGTAAAAGTGACTGGAGTTCACCATGTATACTTGTTCCAAAACCAGATAAAACTTTCTGTATGTGCACTGATTATAGGAAGGTGAACAGTGTGACAAAAACAGATTCATTTCCATTACCAAGAATCGATGACTGTATTGATAAAATTGGAAATGCCAAGTATGTCAACAAATTTGACCTTCTGAAAGGATTTTGGCAAATTCCACTAACGGAAAGGGCAAAGGAAATTTCTGCATTTGTGACTCCAGATTGACTCTATCAATATAAAGTAATGCCGTCTGGGATGAAGGGTTCCCCAAGTACTTTTCAATGCTTGATGAATATGATTACCTCTGGTCTAGATTGTGATGCTTGCATTGATGATGTCATCATCTACAATGACACCTGGAAAGAACATCTAGCCATGATTCAGGAATTCTTCGACAGGCTCACTGATGCAAATTTGAAAATCAATTTATCTAAAAGTGAGTTTTGCCATGCTTGTGTAACTTTTCTAGGACATATTGTGGGACATGGTCAAGTTAAACTTATTGATGCTAAGGTCAAGGTTATCTCTGATTTCCCTGTGCCTGTCAGTAAAAAGCAACTGATGCGATTTTTGGGTATGGTTGGCTACTATCGGAAATTTTGTTCCAATTTTTCTAATACTGCTGAACCCCTGACAAACTCGTTGAGAAAGAAAAACAAGTTTCTTTGGACTGAAAAATGTCAGGAGCCTTTTGATAGGTTAAAAGTCATACTCAAAAGTGCGCCGGTTCTTACAGCTCCAAATTTCAATCAATCTTCTAAATTATCTGTTGATGCAAGTGATGTTGGGGTTGGAGCAGTATTAATTCAAGAAGATTGAAATGGTGTTGATCACCCAGTGTGCCATTTCTCTAAGAAATTAAATAAGCACCAAAGAAATTACTCAACAATCGAGAAGGAATGTTTGGCTTTAATATTGGCATGACAGCATTTTGAAGTTTACATTAGTTCAGCTCTGAATCTCCGGTTGTTGTGTTTAGTGATCACAACCTCCTTACTTTCATTGACAAGATGAAAAATAAAAATCAAAGATTGTTAACGTGGAGTTTGTTTTTGTAAGAATATAATTTTTACATCAGGCACATCAAAGGAAAAGACAATTTGATTGCAGATGCACTTTCCCATGTATAGAAATATTATTTCATGTACACTTTGTATAATTCATAAGAGTTTTCTTATGTAATTTTATCTCATGTATAATTTACATATGGTAAAAAGAAAGCTTTATTACATAAATCTTTCTTTTTCTTTATGGGGGAAGTGTTACGTATATGCAATTTAATTACTAGTGTGTTAGTTTTTAAATTCTTTTTTATTTTATTTTTTGTTTCATTACATTTTATTGTAATGATTATTTTCTCGAGATTTGATATTTTTGAAAAAATATCAGTCTGATTAGAATGTAAAAGTATGACTTAAGCATTAGTTTTAGCACACTTTGGTTCATAGATTTTGTAAATATCAAGTGTAAACGATTGGCTATTACCAAGGTCATGTTCAGTCCATGTGTTAGCTAAATTGGAAACAGCCTTTTTTTTAATTTCTCCAGCATGAGAATCTGATTCTTAGATAGGGCTATTCTTGCCTACGTGTTAAATGGCATTTTTTTTTACTGCACTGTTCAAATTAGTGGTCACATAACCCGTCACGTGAGCCACCATGTGATCTAAAATTGAGGGTTTTAATACTCATTCTCAGAGTTTTTCAGTCAGTCGTATCTTACACCTTGAGGGTACAAGGTGTTTCTATTGTTGATGCCAGATTGTTTTGAAGTTCATCTATTTTTTTAAATTTAATAATTTATTCTCTAGAAAACTACACAAGTGCTTTTTTTTAATAAAATTTCTGGGACAAAAGATATTCAGTGGAAATTTATTCTGGAATTCTAAACAGAACATTATAAATTGTGTTTCAATAGGAATTGTTGCCATCAGTACAACAACCTCATCTGACATAATCGTCTTCCATATTGGAACTTCATAGAGATTCGAACCTGGATTCAATTAGAACTGTTTAGTAAGTATTGCAAACATTAATTATCATGCAGAAAATAAATTCAGACTAAAGTGATCTGGATAACAAAATATTTACCCTTATTTTCCACTACAGATGAGGTCTTACAAGAAAAGGATGTAGCATGCAGACCGCTTATCTAGTGCAGCATGGAGTCCACTCATATTCATTCACAAGTACAGTACACAGTTAACCTGCTGAGACTAACCCATCACAATATGCAGTGTACAGTCATTAAAATGGAATGCTAACCATAGATATATTTATTTCTACATTAGCTTTGAACTGTTTTGGTCAGAAAAAGCCTTCTAACAGACTAGGATGGAGACTTTGTAAACTTTGGGTCATGTGCCCATTTAGTTCTGAAAAAAGGGGGGGGGGAGAACTATGTTAGGTGTTTATCAGTGTTCATTATGAAAAACTTATCAATAAAAATAAATCTGCCACATATATATAACTCCATATATATTGCCTGTGTGCATTATTATTGCTGCAGTCACCCATTTCCTAATGGAAGATTCCATATACTTACTTCAAATATACTTTATACAAATTATGTTTGTCATACTTGGAAAACTGTGGAATGAAAACTCCACAAACTTCAGAACATCAAATCTATTATTGGAGAGTGGCATCCTTCATATTGAACAAATCACACATGAGATGGTATTTTCTTGATTGCATAGTGGACACCAACAAAAGTGTACCAAACTTGTACATACCTCTTTAGGTCAAGGGGAATTAAAATGTTTCAGATGAATACGACTGATATAAAAGATACATGACTTTCAAAAACTTGAATGCAAAACTTTAACATTTGTTTACCATGATCCAACAAGCTTTCTGCTTAAACAGGTGAGACATGCAAGACAGAAACTCATAGCATAACACTGCATAAGCATTAGACCTATAGTGATGTCTCAAAGATTCACTACAATGTGACAACAGATCTGGAACATATGCTATTTTTAAAACTTCAAAATTGTTGACACCACCTCTGATCCAAGATAAGTGACTACTGTACCTCATACACAGATGTGACAGAAATATTGCTGTAATTACAGTTTTGTGTCAGTTTAACCTCTGAATCCAACCCTGTGACTAAAGAGAATGGGCCTTCTCATCAATGGTCTTTGTATGGACAATGCATGTACCAACTTTGGCAAATTTTCTCCCAGTGGTTTAAGAGACTGGCAAATTTTCACCCCATGGTTCAGATTTAGTTATGGATAGATGGTTGGTTGAACACCATAATATCAACCTACTAAAGCATGGGATAATCAGCACCAATATATGTATCATGATTCATATAATGACATCAGTGGCTTAAGAGATGGGGTCAACCACATCCCTCACTAAAGCATGTGGATAATCACCACCAATGTACCAGTATGTACTACTGTTACAATACATAAGTGTGTGTGTGTGTGTGATTTGGATTTTTAACGTAGCTTTAACAATTTTTCGGTCATATCGCTATGATGTCTGCAGTGTGGCAGTTTATAGTGATGTCTAGCACAGGGGCATCATGCCGAGGACATGTAGCATGATGTCCCACCCAGTCACATTATCCTGACACCAGGCCAACCAGTCCTAACACTAGCCTCTTAATGCTGAGTGCCAAGCGAGGCAGCTGTTAGTACCATTTTTGTAAGTCTTTGATATGACTCGGCCAGGGATCGAACCCACAACCTCCTGCATCCAAGGCGGACGCTCTAACCACTAGGCCACAAACAATACATATTGTGAGATCATTGGTTTACATGTGGTTATGGACATATAAATAGTTGGATAGATATAGATGCTGGGTATAACAATATTCCTCATTAAAGCATTGGGATAATCAGGAACAATGTAGGAGTATGTGTCATGACACATATGGTGACATCATTGGTTTAGGAGTAGATATGGTTTGAGATGGATGTATGGTTGGACAAATGCAGGGTATCACAATATCCCTGCTAAAGTATGGCGATAATCAGCACCAAGGTATATAGATAGTAACAATATATGTTTAGGATCCTTGGTTATAGACTAATGCAGGGTCAGAACAAAAGCGTGGGAACAATTATCACCAACATACCAATATGTATGATGATACACACTGTGCCATCAATGGTTTAGGTACAGATGTTGTTGTGGATGGATGGATGAATGGAGAGACACATGTTGGTCATCACAATATCCCCTCACTAAAGCATGGTGATAATCAGCACCAAGATACATGTATCAGGATACATTATCATAATATTAGTGGTTTAGGAGTAGATGTGGTTAATGAGAAAGGAATGGATAGATAGATGTAGGGTCCCACAACATCCACTCACTAAAGTGTGGGAATAATCAATGCTAAGGAATATTAGTATATTATAATACATATTGTGACATCTGTATCAATAAACAGTCTTTAAGATATATCTAAAAACTTTCTAAAAACTGCTCCAAATACCCTCAATCTGCATGGATTCTAACAATGTGTGTGGACTACAAACTTGAGTACCCACTGGCATCTTTATCAATACTGTATTGGTAACCATGTCACCCTTGTATGTGCCTGGACCTGATATGAATTAATTATCAGTACAGAAAGTGAACTTAATCCAGGCCACAAATGACAAATTCCTATACAGCTGTATACATTTGTTTTAATGTTATATTCTATTAATGAATTTATTTTTATCATAAATGACTGTAATACTCTTGTTACTGGTAAACAAAAGGCAAACTTAGCAAAAATATCTCTCCACCGACTATTGAGTTCAAAAAAGCTATTAATCATAACTTTAGTACGTGCTCTGCAGGTCCTCTACATGGCACTGAGAAATTTCCTTTATTTACTGGAAGAAACATTTCAAATTATTTATGCAGATACATTTATTGGTATAAATGAAATCTGAGGCTTCAAACTAGTTTGGGAAATTATCTGTCAATAAAAGTATTTGAATAACAGATTATTTGATTGTAGGAGTACGTAGTATCTTGACACTGAAATGAATGGGTAAGTTGAGAATCCTATTGGCAGAGTTCCATCTCACTCACCACACATCTGGCAGATAGCAATGTGCACTACTAAAATTTTCCTCATAATCTGTGCTCTGATTTAATATTATTTGATAACACATTGTATGGCAGCAAGGTACAGTTCAACAATTACAGCAAAACATGTTGTGTCTACATCTAAATTGTTTATCTGAATATTGGAATCAGGGTTGGGAAATGGCGAAGAACAGTGTCAAGTGGCGACCTAGGCATAACCTTGACTAAAAAAAACCAAACTACTGTGCATGCAAATGCCGACTACAAACTGCCTTGTTTTATTTTGTTTCATGATCAGAAAAAGCACATACTCTACATCAGTACAATAGGAAGCCATCACAGATTTTATGAGAAGGATAAAAGGTAATGTAAATTTTATTCTTTGTTAAGAAATAAGCAATGAATAAAGCCTGTAATGACACTAAAATACAGTCTACACTCGCACTCAAATTTCATAATTCAATTGCACACCAACATAAGAGTAAGCATTGGAAAGCTGGCACAACAGTATATCACTGAAAATTTATCAGTTAACCATAGTCATGTATGCCATGTCACATTTCATGATGCTAACCCTTGAGATGACAGAAATTACATTTATCATTATACACATCTGCTGATATATTTTACTTAATAACATTTTATATTCCAGTCATAACTAAATTTGCAAGTACTGATCCATAATATGGCATGTCATGCATAACTTTGACTACCAAACCCCTCAACATGGCCACATTTATAAAAACTTATTTTGAATTGTACGAGATCACTTATTTGGGTCATGCACAGGACCATCACTGACATCATTCTAAGATGTTTTTCTTTTTAAATGCACAAAAAGTTATGATCACAATTTACACTGACAAGTAACATATGCAGCAATAACAAGGACTATATCAGACATATGGTCCAATTATGGTTGTTTTAATTACCTGCATAGAAGAATATTTGATAGAAAAGGGGTATCAACACAGGAAGCCACCACTGCATATATGTGTCATTCAATATCATTTTAAATTCTACATACTGTATTTGCAAGTATTGGTCTCTTGTGTACACATAGGTCCTGTATACCCCACTACTAGTGAAAGCAATATGCACACAAGAGCTATATACCCCATTAGTACTGGAAGCATATACACATAAGAGCTGTGTATCCAATTATGACTGGAAGCATATGCACACAAGAGCCTCATTACTATAAAAAGTATATACACATGGATTTGCATGATTACATTAAGAAGCTTTTCTTTCAAATGCATAAAGTATTTGTTGTGATATATTTTTCATGGACAATATTATTTTCACATACATGAAAACATTTCTTTGTCCCTGAATTCATAGAAGCATCCTTTTTACAAAGTTATTTTACAATATTCCCATTGTCTGTTACTAGTGATTAGAGCTGGGTACAATGAAAAATTTTGTACTGCAGTACGTATCATGGTATACTACAATTATGTTAGAGACTCACAATTCAGTGTACCAGGGAATGGTCTGACATTTTTTTTTTACTTCCATCTGTCAATAGTTGGAAAAGAATATCTTGCTCTGATTTATATCAAAATAACAACATTATATCCATGATATTATTTGGAAAAAAAATATTAATTATATTGAGATAACAAAATTTTAAAATATTTCAGCTCAAAATGAAATCAATGCCCCCTTCCCAATTACAGGACCAGTACTATATAGTTGATGAATATGCTCTGTGTATGTTTATTGTTATAAACCTTTTAATCTAAAAGCTGCAACTGAAGTGTATTTATTAATGCTACTTTGCAAGACATCAAGCTGACATTAGAGAGTCAGTTGATAAAAATAGAAATGTTGATACTGAAGCCTACAATATTCTAGCTGCACTACTGATATATTAGGCAGGGAAACATTAAGTGGGATGTCAACACCCTGGCAAAATAATTGTCTGAGAGGGCCAGTAAACAAAACACACACTTACTCAACAAATGAGAAAATATTTAGTGAACTTGGTATTTCATGCAAAGTTTACACAGAAAACAAGTGCATTCCTGAAAATAGTTGGATGATTCAGTCTTACACAGGAATACATATACTTAACACATTCAATTACGACTAAAATATGGAATGTGTTTTTTTCTTGCATTTGTTTTGTTTTGTATTTGACCTAATAAGCTTCAAAACATTCCATTTGCCTACTGCACTGCATACATGACACGTGTCAAAAATGTGATTAAAAGATCATAACTGTAAATATATTTATAATATTCACCATTAAACTGTGACAGATACAACTACTTTGTAAAATAAGAAAGATAATTGTTTGAACTACATGTATTTTGTCATGAATAATGAAAACACACTTAATATCATTAAAGTCATACCAAGATTCCTCAGGAATAGCTGTACATTCCATATTGCCGGAAACTACCAACATACTGGTACAGTGAAAAAGTACTGTGGGTGTGTACCACTGGACAAAAATACAGTGGTAAACCAGTATACCATGCACCTATACTAGTGATCAATGATCAGTAAGAACACATCTGAAATGGTTTATAACTCATCTAATAAATGTGCTTGGTTTCAATGTAGTGAAAATATTAAAACTAAAGGAGTAGACACAAAAATATTTCAATGAGGAAAACTTCAACTGCATATAATCGGTTATTGCAAATCATAATCAAATGTTCAGCCATTTAGATTTTCTGACATATCTCTCATTATTCTGAATCCTCATTGTACCACTAGTGACAACTTTAAGAACCATATCAGACATATGGTCCAAAAGGATTGTTTTAACTGCAGTATGGTCACAATGAAACTTTGAGGAGACACAATTGATTGTGTCAATTTTAATTAAAAACATGCAAATTAAGTTAAAAAAATGTAAATATAATGGATAATCAGGCGACTTTTTTCAAGTCTACACTGCTCTTAAAGTTAAGAAATTCTATTTACAGTCTAGATGACTTAGAATTTTTGCTAATACTGTCATAATTAAAATGACATAAATGTCTTAATACAATTTTCAAATTTACTAAAGTCTTCAAGGTAATTAAAAAAAAATACTCAATTACAAGCAAACAGAAGACTCAACCTAGTTATGCAGCATTTATGGTTCAAAACCAAGTAAATAACTTAGAACTTCCACTTAATTTCTTTTGATCCCTTGGAAATATTATGGAAAGTAAGATCATGACAAGAAGTTACTTATGAACTGAAGTTACTGAAGAACTGTAAACTTTCAAAGTTTTAAACAACAAATGAAATTCTGATTTCCTCTCAATATGCTAGGTCTGGCAATGGCATTAATATGTCAGTGGCAGCTATCACACCTGTCAATTGACGTAATTTGCATAGTAAGTTTTTTCTGTTCCATGGGAACAAAATTTAAAGTGTTCGCACACTTCTATGTTGTTTGTTCATCATGACCATTGTCTGGTCACCTGTTATGTGGAACTATAGTTAGTGAATACGTACGGTACACAGTATGGTCACTAAGTGACACTAACATAATGGAGGTGGGCCGGGGGACATCTCAAAGCTGAGTATGCATTAAAAGTGGGCATGATCACATATGAATGATACAACAAAATATTCAAGAACCAATTTCCAACTGGAATATTTGCCAGTTGGTATTCTTATTTAAATGTTCCTTTCAGCACCGTACTTTTTTTAAAATTATTTTTATTTCACTGCATGCTATTATAATGTAACATTGTATGCTGGACTTGACCTTGTCCAAAATTGAGTTCATTTCCACTTGACCTGATTGACCTTTTTAATTTTTTTATTTCATGTCAACAGTTAATACATAGCTAAATTATTATCTATGTTTATGAGCTTAATATCAGAATTATTATTAATAGAAGAAGTAAATATGTTTATTTGGGTCAGGGTTTTAGACTTCTAAGTGAATTTTACAGGTTATGGTTTTGATTTTGTAAACATCAGGGTCATTCAGGAAGGTTATTTTCCATTAGGTAATATTTTTTGTTTAGAAAATGCTAATTGTGACCTGAGGTCCAGTAGAGAACTATACAATCTTGTAACTGTGAAGGCTTGGTCATTTGTGCTTTAAGTCTGAGGACAATCAAATTATAATATATGTTGTGACCAGTAATTTTGGGCTGGAATCTTTTTTTGTTCAAATTATTGAATTTAAGTAATTATTTTCTCTGGAAATACAAAAGTGCTCTGATAAAATTCTTGGATAGAGACATTAACTGGAATTTATAGTATATTCAAACCTTGAATAATATTTCTGTGATTCAACAAAAGACTGTTGACATGCATCATAGACTTCAGTTTGGGATATTTTCTGGACTTTTACTGAATTTTATTCAGGACTTTAAATTACTAGGACTTGTGTTTGTAATTCTTGGATTATTGTGGGATTTACTTTGCAATACCAGAAGTTGTTTATTCTCATTTTCACTTTGCATTCTAGGAAATAAATATATTTGTTAAATTTTACAAAGCTTGTTGTCTTTCATTCTTTTCTGTTACTTATTTTAAGAGCACAGACTCATAACAATACCCTTAACAAGCCTTACTGATCTCTTTCAAAAGTACATGACTTTCAACAAACACCATCGTATATGAAACATGGATGCAATCTTTAAAGTTAATACTTTTCTTGTTAGAAATGCAACTTCAAGATATGATAATTTTTTGTGGGAGATGTTTTTGTCCAGTATCCTCAAAACACAGAGTATCGCAGGGGTGCACAACCTTTTCAGCCAAGGGCCAGATTGCATTTTCTAAGTCCACTCGAGGGCCGCAAACACTAATTTATTTAATATAATTACTGTTCATGGGCCAGATTTCTGTGTTGTTTTAATTTGCCCTGAGGGCTGGACAGAATACATTTGCGACGCAGATCCAGCCCACAGGCTGGGGGTTGTGCACCCCTGGAGTATAGCGTCACATCACAGCTTCACAGTGATCATATTATACCTGCATAGAAGAATCCAGCCTCTGCCATCTGCTGTGGGGTTTGATCTAGGTGAGTTGGCCAGCTTGTGTATGAAGCGATTCGTGATGACAAAGGTGCATGCTCAGGGTGTTTTGGGCGTAATGACATTGTCTGGGGCATGTGATCCACTCCTGGATCCTCCTCTTGTCTAGTTTGAATTCTCAACACAAAATTTCCTGGGCTTGTGTATTGTGTATTTTCAGCATCAATTGTGGGTTGCTGAGGGTGACTCTGTCAATTACAAAAATAAAACCAGAATAAAAAACATGTATATCTATCTTTAGTGTCATTACATCATATCAAAAGAATTGTTTGACACACCATGGCATAACACTTTATCAATTCCACATAAAAATGTTATTGAAAAGTTCTGAACCCCTATTGTTATGTAATAAAAAGATTAGCAAACTTGTATTCATATGACATGAAATTACTGATACTTGCTGAGTGACACAATATTCCACTTCCTGCTAACTTCTCATGGCATATATTACTCAACTTGCGTAATAAATTTTGTATCTAATTAACACCTGTGTATGCTATAAATTACAGTCAAACCTATCTCAGGTCACCACTAATAAAATATTTGTCCTATGGTAAGATCAAGGGACCAGTCTAATAAATTTATCATAAAATTGGGGATGGGTTTATCAAACAAAAGTATCCTTATTAAATGTTTATCCCAAACTTTTTTCATTTAGAATGGGCTTATCTTCAAGAAAATGCTCAGCATCAACAAACAGGTCGATGATAGGAATTCCTGTGTCCTAAACAGCCACATTCTCAAGTTTTCTATCAAATAAATATTGACAAAATTAATATTTATTGAGCATCCACTTGTCAAAAAAACAACACATTTTAATTTCCTGGGAATAGCTGCTTAAAACAAATTGTAATGTACATCAAATAAGGCAACTTGATCAATGATTAGTAATGGATACAGACTGTGTCTCTAAGTTTATTCATTCTCAGAATTAACAAGAGTCCAGCATGGACTATGACACCATCATCAATGGCTACATCCTGTGCCTATAAATATAGCCATTTTCAGATTCAACAGAATCCAGCATGGACCCTAGCACTGTGATTAAAGATAAGTTATGGATACATATTGTGCCTTTAAATTCAGCTGTACTCAGATTTAACAGGAGTCAAAATGGACCACGACATCATGATCAATAATTTGTAATTGATACATACTGTGCTGTTAAATTTAGTCATTCTTGGATTTAACAACAGTCCAACATGGACCATGGCACCATGATCAATAATTATTAACTGATACATACTGTGCCTTTAAAGTTAGCCTTGCTCAGATTCCAGTGTGGACCATGGCACTGTGATTACTGATTGGTAATCTAAGTATATCTTACTTCTATATTTAGGGATGCTCAAATTTTAAACCTGATAATATTTTATCACTTGAAGGCACTTAATCTGAATCTTATATAAAGGTACATGTGCTGGTATATATTATATAATGTAAACTGGCTTGCATGTATTATCCTTACTATTGAATTCAACAATCCTAAATAAAAATTCAATCAGCTATTATAAATTGATTTTATTACTGAGATTTTGTCACAATTATTAATAATAATCTGCCCACAGATACAGTAACTATTATTCTGAACACCTCATCCTAAACATAACCTGTGAATAAGCATGTTGAAATTTTATGTCAATGCAATATTACAAATAAAATAAAATCTAAACTTTTGCTGAATCTGCATTTAATGTGGACTTTTATCATCTCCCCACTCCCAAAGCTTAATTTACATTGAATCCTTGAGTTTCCTGATTATAATATCCCATCAAATTTGTACTTTATATGTAAAAGGAGGGGAGATGCATGTTATAGCACAGACAGAGCGACACATTTGCCAGAAAGTAAAATATTTTGTTTTGTTTGATTACCAAGCTTGATGATGTTGGAGAGGATTCTGGCTGACTTGTTCCTGTGCTAGGATTGCTTTTGGTCCCATGCTGTTTCCCGCTAACACTGGAACCTTGGGTCTCTGGGTTTGTTCTTCTGGCTTCTACTTGTGCTGTCTCAGAAGGAACCTGATGGTAACCATTTTTAACAGCAGATGGTGGCACTGACATCTCATCCAGATGAAGTGTGCTTAAATGACTTATCGATGGAATAATGAATGGTTGTGACTCTGGTACTCTGGATTGTGTTCTCTCTTGTACTACTGGTATCACTGGGGTAGCACCAGAAGCATTTCTCTCGGTGCTATTTCCATTCTGCATTGTGGCTGGGATTATGGGAAAATTAGGGTAGGTTGGGTTGCCTCCTAGAAATGGGCAACTGGGTGATATTTGCCTATGTACTTCATGGGGGTTATCAGTGTTATTCCATCCTTCATGACTCACATTACATGCATAACATCTAGTATGCATACCTTGTCCAGTGTAGTAAAAACCACTTTGTGCCAGTCGTATAGCAGTTCCCCGAGCTGAAGATGGCATTGTGTTGAAGCTCTGAAGCCGAAGCCATTCAAAAGACATTTTCTCTGCCAGACTTACTGGTGGACCATTGGTCAACCTTTCAAAGAATGCTTGCAAACTGGATGGTAGACAGAATTCCATGAATCTGTCTAACATGGGGAAGAAATACCATGGTGATATTATTTCCTTTAATAGTGCAAATATCATATTTTCCTTGTAATGTGGTTCATCCTTCTTGGATTTATCTTCTTTAGGCATATTTCTCTCAGGCACAGATAGGTCATTCATATTTAGGGAATTATTGGTGTTTCTATCCACAGTAGCCATGCTTCCCAAATATGTTAGAAGAATCAAAGCAAGTTCTTCATTTGGGTATCTACATGCATGGACCTTTTCAACACTTACAGTGTTACTCAAAGTTTTCATCTTGAAGTTTAATTCTTGATTTTTCCCTTGAAATGATTTTCCTTCTGGTAGAACATTTCTTAAAGTAATGTGGCTCTGCCTTCTCTTTCCTTCTTCATCTTCATTATTAGACTGGCTGAGCTTTATTTCTTTGTACCATGCTGCTACAAATAACCTTCCTGATGGACTTCCACATCTAATTCTCTTTCCACCTCTATGTTCAATCTGCCCCGAACGCTTTCTTCTTCTGTTACAGCAAAACCCAGAGTTTTCTTTCTTCTGATTACTGTAATTATGCTCTTCAATACACTGTGGATGTATCGGTTGATATTTCTCTTCAGTTTTGTTACTAATGTCATCATCTGCTAATATACTATCTTGCACAGGTTCCAAATCTTTCTTGTCTTCAATATGAATCAATTCATCATATAATTTGCCAGAAATGTCAGGCTTTTCTTCATTGTTGCTGTCTTCATCTGTTTTACACTGTGACTCTGTTTCATAAGCCTCCTCATTGATTTCACTTATTTTTTTCTCTAATCCTTGTTTTCTCTTTTCTTCTAGTACTCTTAGATCTTCCATTTCTAAATTAAAACACCTTTCATCCTGAGTTGTTAGGCTGGTTCTCAAATTCCCAAGATTTTCTTCAGTAACTTCTTTCTCTGTATCACATTCAGGACCTACAAAACATCTACCTGACCCATTTGATATTATCTCGTTTGTAGGACTTATTGACCGACCTCTCTCCTGATCCTCACTGACAAAAACATCAGGTAGCTTTTGATGAGATCCTCTCCTGCTTATTAGATTCTCTGAATTAAATACTGTTAAATCATCACTCGAAGTAAGGCATGTACCTATTTTCATACGACTGCCATAAATTTCTTCGGTCATTTGTATACCAATTTCTGAGGTGCTCTTTTCAACAGCATTACATTTATTATTTTCTAGCGTGGTGCTGAATCCATCTTCACTTTGAAAAATCTCACTCCCTCTTGCCGATATATATTTATTCTCCACAGGTTCAAAATTCTTTTCCTTCCGAATACTGTTCTCCTCCGAGTCAGAGCAATGTGAACAATCCTTTCTGATCTCACTTAAACTGTCATTATGTTTTCTATAAAAAATGGTTTTATTCTCTGTTTCTACTTGCATGATATTTGGATGCTGTTCCAAACTTTGTACATGGTCTTTTTCTGGTTTCATATCTGTATTTGGGTCATTCCACAATTTTTGAGGCATGTGTAAACCATCTTCATGGATTCCTTTAAAGTCATCATCCCATGATACATCTGAACTGAAATCAGATGTCTGATCTTTGAGAGGAACAGGAGCTGTCATTTCACCTAGCCTAACTGTTGCATCTACATCTAACTGTAAGAAAATACAGTGTTCTTTGTTTTCTTCTGGAAAACTGGGTGCTGATTTTCTTCGAGGAATATGCTGAAGGGAGCTGAGTTGATTCTGTAGAGAGTTGAGTTCATCCACAATGTTTATTACTCGTTTTGGTTTAGTTTCTGAATTGCTCCATTCAAATTCACGTTTTGAATGGCACATTGTTGCAGCATCAGTACTGGAATCTTGAAACTGTAATTCCGGTAGTTCTGCTCTGACCATTTCAGATTTCACAATTATCTTCTTCTCATACTCAACGCTTGGAAACTCTGTAATGCAATCTGATCTTCTGTCTGATATAATGGCAGAAACAATGATAAAAAGCACTGGAAGTGTACAGATTATAACATGAATCAGTAGCCATGTTATATGGATAAGATGTGGATAGTTTTCAAGACTCCAATTTTCTTTCTCAAAGACCACATTTTCACTTGCTGACCTATATGGCTGGTTAATGGTTGATTCCATTGAGCTCTCCTAATCTTCCTTTCGACGGAGCTATTTGAATCTTCTTCTCTCACAAAAACATTTGTTGATGTCAAACTTTTCCAGCTTCTACATTACTTCACTGACAGACACCTGTAATGAAAGTCTGAGTAGTTATGAAAATAGTTTTCAAAGATAAGACTATGACACAAAAATATAAAAGCAGCATCTGTTGTCTGAATGGCCAAAACTGTACAGTAACTCTATACGTCTATAAGTCTACAAGTAGATTTCGAATAGCAATCAACAAAATTGCAAATTTTATATTTCAGCAGACATTTTGGTAATTCCCAAACAATTTGACATGAACATCACGGTCATCAGCTTCATGGGTATTAATTCTAACTTTTTTTTTTTTAAAGGAAGCTGATATGGTTTTATCTCCAACTGATGAGAATAAAGATTTCACTTCTAATAAAGTCTGGGACAATTCTACATTCTGAAGTTAGTGTATAGAGGATATTTGCTTGCACAGAGTTAACAAATATATTTCATCAAGTGTGTGAAAAACTCAGGACCTTCAAGAGATGCAAATCCACAAGTTGAAATACTCTAGTTTTTCACCCATGAGATGAAATATATGAGTTTTTTACTAAAAACAAGCAAATTTTCTTTTCATTTCATCCTCAATAGTATAGGCCAGCTAAAGTGTTTAACGTATTGAAGTAGCAGATTTCTTACAATATCCTGCAAGATAATGTCAGCCATTTATTAAGTCCTGCTGGTCTGGACATATTTGCAAAGAAAATATCAGTTGTAACATAACTCTCTTTCCTAATTCAAGGAGAAAAATCACATTAATAAAATAAAATATAACTGAACAAAATATTAAGTACTTTATGGGATTCAAACCTGGTACTCCTGCATGACTGGTCACCAAGCTTACCTCTATATAAGACCAATTAATTAACAATATGGCAGATTAAATTCTTTGGTCATAATGTTACTGATGATGTCCGACAGCTGGAGTAACAAAATAAAAATGATAATTCACTCCAGTGAATTATCATAATTATTTCTCTTGTAATATCCACTAATTCATAGACTAGCATAATATAGAATTATAAATGCACCTATAGAAAATGTACCCCTTCCCATAAAAAATTACAGATAATGATGAAACTTCGTTTACTACTACAATTATGGTTCCTTACAATAAAGTTCCTCAATATAACTACATCAAGGCCATTAAAGGTGAAATATAGGTCACAGTGAGCTTCTTTTCTTGTAAGAGTAAGATAGCAACATATGCCATCAATTTTACAACTTTTTTAATATGAACTGTGCCTGAGAAATGGACATCAACTCAAAATTAAACCTCAATCAGTGAAGCATAAAATGGGCCATTATGCTTGGTACTGAAATGAGAGAGTAGTGCTTATCAAGATACATTCCCTCACCAAGTTTAATGGTTCTTGATAGGATACTAGGTTGAATAAAACCTATGAGGTTATGAGCTAAATGCAAAACAATGTAGGGCACAGTGACCTTATTTTGTATGGGTGCAGTACTAATAGAGATGTATTCCGCCGTCTAGTTTAGAGAATATCTACAAATTAAACAAATAATCAGTTGTTGTCTGCACTGCTTTAAAAACCATGTTTCAGAATGGGTTTGTGAGTCAAGTTTGTAAGAGAAAACTATTATAATGCATAAGAAACCTAAAATGGCTGAATAGAATATGGGACAAATACCGCAAAGGCAATCTGCAAACAAGTGAGGTGCTTAAGAAGACAGCTGTAATGCATGTTAATCTGTATAAACAGGGACAATTTACAACTGTACCATATCTACTGATATTTTATTTCCATGATTTGATTTTGTAAAAAAAAAGACACAATAAATTTATGCATGCTGTATTCTTGGCAAGTATGTATGCTTTAACTAGTGTTTGTTTTACACAGTTGGACTGGACAGGTATTCTTTAAAATGTCACCTAAGGCTATCTGATTACACTGATGCCTAGTCCAGCATTTTTCTCCTCAATCTATTTAATTTTCAATAACTTTTAATTTAAGAACATTTATAGGAATGTTTGTAGTGAGAACATCTTTATAAAAGTAGCTAAGTACATCCCTAATAAATCTTCTGTGAGCAAAAATGTCCCAGTCAATCATACCGACTGGAAGTGGGTCTTGGGCTGAATCAAACTAGGTCAAACTGGTTTGGGGGTGGAAACAATCCTGGGCCATCAATCAGATGTGATGCATGATGGCAAAGATTGACGGAAAAGATCAAATGCAACAGTAATTGTCATGACATGGTAACAGGAAAACGTAGGGTACAAATAATTAAACACTCTTTCTGCGAAGACATCAGTGTTGATATCAAAATATAAATGCAGAAATAATACTCTAAAATAATCCTTGTTCATAAGTTTCATAACCTTTCCCTAAACTATGTAACTCCTTAAAATACTAGGAAATTTAAAAACTAAGGTCATAAAGGGATAGAGCAACAAGTTGTTCTCCTCCTTTTTTATTTTTTTTTCTGACATTAGACATTTTTTTTAAAAAGGATGTAGAAAAACTTACTGGTATAATATGGCGGTATATTCACAAATAAGTTTCTTACACTACTTGTTTGTTGTGAAAATTTTAAATCACAAAAGTCATTACGTAGTCTTCACTTTAGTTGCCAAACTCTAGAACTAAAATAGGTCAATATAAAAAAAATAAGCATTGTCATTTCTGCCCAGACTTGATACTGGTGTAGAAAACACTTCCAATTTGATGGAAGCATACTCTGTATGCACAAGAATGTCATAACTGTTTCTGGGTTACAGGTCACAAGAACCCATACTACAGTTTTAAGCTAGGTATACATGAAGCAAAGAAGGATGGGAAAGAGCAGAACGCTCTTCTTTTGCTAAAAAATTGTTTTGGTCACTCTCTCTCTCTCTCTCTCTAATTGAGTTGTCAATCTAATAATCAAGATCTGCATTTGATACCTAAACTTTTGACTTTATGGTATTTTTTATTTTCCTTTCATGCTTGCTTCTTTCTGTTTTCTATTATATCAATAGAAATCAATATATATATGTTTGAGAAGTTGAGAAGTATAAAGTCACATAAAACTAGTAATAAAAGACACTACTGTTATAATATTGTGAATAACATTATGAGGGAAAAATTGTACACAATGCACATAACTTTTAAAGGAAAAGAAGTCTTCAATCCAAATAAATATGAATATTTCAATGCAATTTTAGACCACATCAAACACATTTAACCAATTAACAAATCTCAAGGGCTTCAGCAATATTAAAAAATATGACTGATATAATTAATGTCATCCACTAATAACTATACAATTAAGTAACACATGAATGCACTGCCCTCCTTAATAGAAGAAGTTTCTTTATGGAAAATTGCTTGGCCTTCCTTTGTACTATACATGTACCCAATTATAAATCAACAATTGTTTAAATTTTAAACTCATGCAATTGTGAAAGGTTGCATACAAATAAATTCCTTCAATTCCACAGGAAGAACTTAAAAAGAAAATGCTGAGTGTTTCATAAAATTTTTGTTTTAAATTTACATCTGCAATTCAGTAAAGTTCACACAGAAAATATACCTTTTGTCATTTTCAATGTTTATTGCCTTGAAAAAATATACGTGACTTCACGTAAATCAATTTAAACAAAATATACACAATAATCATTCTGCATTAATTTCAAGCTGTCTATTTTCCAGGTTTCTATCACATCAAAATGCACCCTTTCACTAGTGATATGTACCAAAACAATTAGCTGAAACAAACTTATAATAAATACGTAACTGTAACAACTGGATCAAGCTGTATCTTAGTTACATTTTGCCTTCAGCAGAACACTGTCATAATGGATTGCACTGCTTGGGTCCTTCTGACCTTCAACTGATGATGTGGCACTCAGACTATATATAAGAACATGTAATAACAATGCTCTTTGATATGCTACTCTCAAATGGCTTTGACATCCATTCAGGTAATTATTCAAATAATGGTCTTGTCTTTCTAATGAACCCTAAAACAAGTTTTACAAGGATTGTATCTGTATTCATATTTCTTGAACTCTGCAAAACCAGACTAAAGCTAGGAAGATAATAATAATAATAATAATAATAATAATAATAATAATAATAACAACAAGAGTAATGTGGGCTTAGTACAGCACAAAATCTTTGGAAGCTCTAAGTACTTTACAATATTAGATACCTCATAAAAACATATACAATGACAAAATTTCAAAAACGAGCACCATGAAATAATGAAACAAAAACGTGCTGTTTCAGGAAGTAAACATTATTAAGTCTTAAAAGTCTGTTCTTGTAGTTGCACTCTATATACTTGCCACCATATATCACCATCATTTCATTTGTTTTTAATTGACACTGTACAGTGTACAGTATGTTATAGATTTTGTACAATAAATAAACTGAAAGTAACGAATTTTGGATTATAGCTCTAGCTTCAAACCCAGTATAGCCTATAGGGCAATGGGAGAAAAGACAAAAATTAATTATGAGCATTTGCCATGTTAGTAGCTCTAATTCCTCTGTAAATCTATGGAAATTTTAAAAAAGTGAACTCATTTATGACCAGATTTTCAAACTACAAACCTTCTAGTTCTGTGGGGGGTGGGGATTTGAGCAACAAGTAGGTCTCCGCTTTTTTTTTTTTTTCTGACAGCTACGTGTTGGTCTACGTGGGGACGTACCGTAGTGTAACATGGTCATATTCCCAGTCTAATAGCCTGGGACGCTGTATTATCGCGGTACATACTGTTCTTACTGGTACATATTAAAACTGTTTTCATATTGTTGCTTACTTTTAATTTGTCAAGTTTCAATGACTTTCCCTCTTTCTATTCCTATAAAAAATCTTTGTCAAACGAAGCGCTCAAACGTAAATAAAACAGCATACGATGGCTGACCCAGATTAACGTACCATGGGGGAACAACTCTATATTATCACGGTATTTGCTCAACTTACATATGGTAGCACACAAGTATTATAATAAAAATAAAATACGACTTACCTATGAGAAGAAATGTCCCACGCTTGTACTGGTTTAGTATTTCCACAATAAAGGAAAGGATCCAATGATAAAATCCAACACACAAATGTAATTCAAGTGTAAATCCATGCGGAATCCATGAATAACAACATTACAAATTAAATGCAACAATTATTTATCTTTATATGAATTTTAAATGCAAAATGGGCAAAGAAATGTAACTATATAACAACTATTATTAATATTATTATTTTTATTATTAAAATATTACAGATTTAAAGAAAGTTTAAATGTTATTATACTCTTATGTACGTACGAGAAATATGATCAGCAACAACATTTTGTGAATGTTGGTCCATATTGGCTACCATGAAATGAAATTGCAACCTTGACCTGGTAAGAATATGTATGTCACTATAAGTATATGACCTATAATCATCAAACATCAGACGATACGCTGAATATATTTCGTAACCAAAGCCAATGCAGGTATAGCATGTTCGACTGGATTTTTTTATATGATGATCAACGTAATTGCATGAACTTTACAAAAACGTGATCTTCATTCTTTTTCATCGCAAAGTTATAAAAATGTTGACATTTTAGAGGAAATTGTGCTGTAAGATATTTGAATCCTTACTGCTACAGCTTTACATCTATAAACAACCACTAGACGGCGTGTGTCCAAAATTATTCGGAAATCCCGTTTGCCGCGATAATATAGAGCCCGCGATAATACAGCGTTGGACTATAACCCGTTTGTTTGTACCCCCCTACCGATTTATTTTGATAAAAAGTGCAAGGAACTTAGTCAATTCATTCATTGATTTATAATTTCTAACCCGACTGTGAGTAGAATGGCCATAACACCGTCATCGTCTGCGCGTTTCATGCTTAACGGAAGTTTTCAATATAATAGACGGACATGCTCGAGATCCATTTCCAGTTCCTGGACAAGTCCGTTTTCAGCAAAGGGGTGTGTGCACGACTATAGAAGTACATACATATGACGTCTGCTTCCGATGTTTACAGTGTCGAATCAAGCAAAGGAAAAGAATGACAACAACAAATTTGCCTTTCACGTGAATTTAACAAGCGGTTTCATTAATATGTTCATGTGTACAAATGGATATAATTCCAAACTCTCAACATTATGGTAATTTACGGAATTATCCGGCAATTGCCGAACTGGATGAACTGGATGAACTACATCATTATGTTGTCTGACAGAAATAAACTAGCCCATAGTGTACGCAATATGGCGCCGTGTTAGTATGGAAAATCCGTTAAGCATGAGAGGTGCAAGTGGATGCCATATTAGTCCCACTGTGGTCACAGTCAGTTAGAAATTATAAATCAATGATTCAATTGACTTAGTTCTGTGCACTTTTTATCATATTAAACCTTTTCGTTATTGAAATCGGTAGGGGGAGTACAAACAAACGGGTTAACAGACTCGGACTAAACTCCGACTGTAGATGTACCTCCCGCTCTTTACAACAAAAATATGCAAATTACTTCCTGTGCTCTTTGTTTTTATTTGTGTACGTGCGTATGCATCGCATGACAAAATGACGTAATAGCCTCAATATTCTCGCTTCCGCGCGAGTTCAGAAACGGCATTCATACATTTTTTTATTTTTTTATTTTTTTTTTTTATTCAGCACCCTAGTCAGGCATCAATCATCCAAGATTTGTATAGCTTTCAAAAACATAATAATTATGCTATTGTAGCTTTAAAATAATGCTTTGTCTCTCTAAAAAAAGTAAAAATTGCACGAGTTTTATAAATAATATAAATAACAATAGAATGCAATGTTCTATATAGTGGTCGGAATTACCCCATGTTATTTTTCATAAGAGGGGAATTCCAACCAAGAACACAACCTTAATGAAAATGTAGAATTATGATTATTTTGTATTGAACTTTGAAGTAGAAACTCCAGGAATAAATACGTAATTAAAAACAAATAAATAAAAACATTAAAGGTATAAATCTAAATAAAAATAAAATGTTAATTCTCTCCACAATTATCTCTATAACAACATTCACAATTATCTATGTAGCAATATCGCTTTCTATCTGGTATCCCTCTATCTGAAATAAATAAAAATAACAATTAAAAGCTTTTAAATATGTCAAGATAAACAAAATCTTTGTATTTTACAGATGAAACTTGTATATGTACGGTCCATATATGGTGGTCGGAATTACACATATCAGAGGTCGGAATAAGCCACAATACGGTCGGATTTACCCCTGCATATATAGTCATAACAAAATCATTTTTCAGTAAGAAGAACTTATATTATATGCTCTTTGAATAATGAAACTTGTTGCAAGAAGCCCGATAGACTGCTTCCCGTATCGTAGCTAGGGACATAGTAGTCAGCTTCAATGGTGATGATGTTCGTCCATCGGTGTCGATGAGGACCATTCATGTCATCGATTCACTTGGGGTGAGTCCGGAGATGGCTGATCAGTCCAATCCGGGCCCGGAAGAGGCTGTTGCAGTGGGGACAAGGATGTGCAGGTTGCTGACTGGGAGATGCGGAACTTCTTTTCCTGGATTTGCGCAGAGCACGTTTTTCATCTGCGTCCGCCAGACTTTTCTGCTTAAAGGCTGCCGCGCCGACATTGATTTGACTGCTCCAAGCAGATCAATCAGCAGCAACACTCTCCCAGCTGTCAGGGTCAATGCCAAAATTCTTCAGCGAGGCCTTGAGGGTGTCCTTGTACCTCTTCTGTTGACCACCGTGAGATCTCTTGCCTTGCTGTAGCTCTCCATAGAACATCTTCTTGGGTAGGCGTTCTTCCGGCATGCAGACAACATGGCCAGCCCATCGGAGTTGTGCCTTGCACGGCATGGTGTGGATGCTTGTCATGCCGGCCTGAATGAGCACCTCTGTGTTCGGTACCTTGTCCTGCCATCTGATCTTTAGCAGTTTTCTCAGGGAGCTCAGGTGGAAGTGGTTCAGTTTATTAACATGGCGGCTATACACAGTCCAGGTCTCACAAGCATAGAGGAGGGTGGGGAGAACAACCGCTGCGTAGACTTTGAGTTTGGTGGCAAGCTTGATGCCTCTCCTATCCCAGACATTTGGGCGGAGTCTGCTAAATGCGACTCTGGCTTTGGCAATCCTGGTGTTGACTTCAGAGTCTATATGGACTGCTTGTGATAGGGTGCTGCCGAGGTATTTGAATCTGTCCACATTTTTGAGCTTTTGGCCATTGACAGTGATGGATGGTTCCAGACAGTCTTTTCCAGGAGCTGGCTGATGCAGAACATCGGTCTTGCTGGTGGAGATGGTGAGTCCGAAGTTGGTGCACGCTGTGGAAAAGAGGTTTATGCTTTGTTGCTTGCCTGCCTCCGTGCTGGAGTTGAGGGCACAGTCATCTGCAAACAGGAAGTCACGAATGTTTTCAACTTAGACTTTTGGCTTGAAGCCTCCTCAGGTTGAATAACTTCCCATCCAGACGGTACCGGAGACCGACTCCCACATCATTGCTCTTGAAAGCGTCAATAAGCATGGCGGAGAACATGAGGCTGAAGAGAGTGGGGACTAAGACGCATCCTTGTTTCACACCATTCGTAACGTCAAAGGGTTCGGAATAGTTACCCTGGTCCTGGACTCTGGCAAGCATGCCATCATGAAATTGCTTCACCATTTCAGTGAAGACTTTCGGACATCCAAATTTGGCCATGATTTTCCAAAGGCCTTCCCGGCTGACAGTGTCGAATGCCTCAGTCAGATCCACGAAGGTGGTGTATAGCTGGACATTTTGTTCCTGACACTTTTCTTGCATCTTCCTGGCAGCAAAGATCATGTCGATGGTGCCTCTCTTCTTTCTGAAGCCACACTGACTTTCTGGCAGTAGGCCATGATCAAGGTGCTCTGTGAGTCTGTTCAGCAGAAGCCTGGCGAGGACCTTACCTGCGATGCATAGTAGCGAGATTCCTCTGTGCTTGTCGCAGGATTGCCGATTTCCTTTGCGTTTGTAAATGTGGATGATGAATGCATCTTTGAATTCCTGGGGTATGCGTTTCTGCTTCCACATCACACAAAACATCTCTGTTAGTCTTTCCACTAACTTAGCCCACCAGACTTGAAGATCTCAGCTGGGATAGAGTCTGCTCCTGGAGCTTTCCCATTAGACAGGAGCTCAATGGCCTTGTGAGTTTCCAGCACTGTTGGATGGTCAGCCAATCTCTCGTTGATCTCCACCTGGGGTAGGCTGTTGATAGCTTCATCGTTGATGGAAGAGGGTCTGTTGAGGACACCGTCAAAGTGTTCCGCCCAGCGCTCCAGTATCTTCTCCTTCTCGGTTATGAGCGTGCTGCCATCGGAGCTCAAGAGTGGGGCTGTGCCTGATGTTACTGGGCCATAAACATCACGAAGAGCACTATAGAAATTTTTCATGTCGTGTCTGTCGGCAAAAGACTGAATATCATCAGCCTTTCGGCTCAGCCATGTGTCCTGCATCTTGCGCAGTTTCTTCTGCACAGCTTGGCGGACTCTGCTGAAGGCATCTTTCTTTGCAGAGGACTTGGGGTCAATGCTGAACGCACGGTGGCTTCAATAATGAAGTTGTCGATCTCATGTCGACGACCTCAGTCGTCGGAATATGACCAGATCACCAAAAGTACCAAACCGATGGCTGTATGTTATTGGTTTCTTGAGCTATAAACCTTTTAAAATTTTATATATATACTTAATGATTTCTATTCTGTGAAAAATAATTAATACATAATCGAATTGGAATAATTTGCGTTGAACTGTAGCTGACGCTAGCAGATACATAGTTCCCATTACGTTCGCCTGTGAGCGGAAGCAGTTTCCCGTCGCCATTTTGTAGGTCAAGCTCATAGTGTTTAAGACTTGCTGTCAAGCGTAAGGACGAAATCTGATTAAATTTTCAAGGAATCAGTTCTTAAGTCAAAATGGCTTCAAAGTCAGTCGAGATAAATTACAAAGATGGACTAGAAAAAGTAGTGTTGGAAAGATACGAGTCAAAGCTAAGCTTAATCGGTGGAATTGATCCGTATGAAATGGAAAAAGGAAAAATGACGAGTAACGTACAGTATCTTCCGGGAATAACTTATATTAACATTTTAAATTATTTGGTAAGCACGAAAAGTCAAATGACCTGCGAAAAGAATAAACAATTGCGAAAAGAACTCCTATTTCTTAATCAAATTCAAGAATTTTTTTTATAATGAAAGATGATGATAAAAGACATTGACCTATGTATCTACAACATGAATATTCATGACATATTGTTCCTACAACCAGTCCATACGTACTGCGGTATGTGAAATGACCTGCGAATTGAAGAAACAAGTGCGAAAAGAACTCCCATTTTCTTTATTTCTTAATCAGATTCAAGAATTCTTTTTTTAAAATGAATGATAATGATAAAACACATTGACCAACATGAATTTTCTTTACACTTCGATCCTACGGCTAGTCATTTCGTACCGCGGTATGTTTAACGACTTGCGAAAAGAAGAAATAAGTGAGACAATAACCTGTATTTTCTTTATTTCTTTATGAAATTCATTTTTTAAAATGAAAGATGACAAAACACACTGACTGTATCATAAGGTATGTAAAATGGCTTGTTCCAATTCCATTATTTTTTCTTTGACAGGAAATATAAGGGCACACGACAGTTTAAACAACGCATGTACAACATACGAATATTAGAAAGTATTGTCATATGACCGGTCAGTGCAAAACACAATACCTTTAAGATATTTGCAAAAAGAATATACAAGTGCAAGAATAATATATGTTTCCTGTCTTGTTTGATCAAATGGAATATATAGTTTAAGAAATACAAAGATAAAATCACACTGAAGTAAATTCTGCATAATTGTTTAAAATATATTAACCATAAAACTTGTTACTGCCAAAAAAGGTATTTTAATGACTTGCAAGAAAAGACGATTACGTGCAAAAAGAATATATACATTCCTTATAACTTGATCTTACATGAGTAAGTCCATCTTTGAGTAATGACGCCATCAGTTACAGGGTTACTGGGTTGTTATCAATTTCCTTTTTGCTGAATGAGTTCTCGACCTTTCGGCCCTCTTTCTCTTCGTTTGGTTTGGTTTTCCCCCGCTGAAGATGGTATTGCTACCGTACTAGTTCAATCCGTGGACACAACAACATTAGAGTTCGTTGTCCCCGGCATCTGACAAAAAAGATACCCACTCTTCGTTCCCACTGTTCCTCAGAAATATCTGTCCATCTATCCAAATCTATGTAACGATGCAGGAACATTTTTGTTAACTTGTAATTGCCCATGTTTCCCATTGGTCGACACCTCTCTACTTCTTCACTTTGCACATTGTCGTACAGTGTGTTGATGAACTTTGGAAGATCCCTGAACATCCAGTCGACCGCACACTTCAAAATATGGTTAGCACTTTTCGAATTGTTATTCGTCCAATTAGACGGAATTCGACTTTTCTTAGCCGGTTCTATCACATGTTTTACCGTAGTTTTAACAATAACAATAACAGAAGCGGCAGTAATTTCTGGTCAAAATAGGTTCTGAAAAACTTTCCACTCGTTGTTTGATCCAAAATGTCGATTTCCCTATGGAGTTTGTCAACACGAGTGGAATATGTGTCGACGTCTGTTGATTCAACGATGCCGTCTTTACCGAAGATGGCCGTGAATAAATTTTGTCTGAGTTGTAAAGTATATCCAACACTGTCCTCCATGTGCTTGTTCACATTTGTTTTCGAGTACCTTGGGCACAACACCTGTTAAGGTCCCGATAGGCATCTGGATACGGCATTTTTGAATGTCAATTCATCGTCACTGCCTCGAACCCAGGCCGAGTCATACCAAAGACTTATAAAAATGGTACTAACAGCTGCCTCGCTCGGCGTTCAGCATTAAGAGGTTAGTGTTAGGACTGATGGGCCTGCTGTCAGGATAATGTGACTGGGTGGACGTCATACTACATGTCTGCGGCATGATGCCCCAGTGCTAGACGTCACTATAAACTGCCACACTGCAGACATCGTAGCAATAAGACTGAAAAATTGTTAAAGCTACGTTAAAAATCCAAATCTCTCTCTCTCTCTCTCTCTCTCTCTCTCTCTCTCTCTCTCTCTCTCACGCACACACACACACACACACACACACCATCGTCACTGCCTACAGCTAAGTTTGAAAGTCCATTATTACTTAGGGTTATCTGCAATGTCATGCAGGGATGAGGAATAGATCTTTTCTGATGAATTTGTGTGTATAAAAGTCGGTCCGAAACAGTGGATGATTCATCATCAATCTTCTTACAACTGACAAGTCTTTATAAACCAAAGGCGTCATATGGAACTCTCTTAGGTTGTAAGTTTTGCCAATGCATAAAATACAGCCCAGTTCCAAAATCTTTTAATTTGTTGGGCCATAATTAGTGTTATCAAAGGATATTTTGAACCATTGATGTACTTTACACTTTGTACAAATGGGCGTGTCTTTGTCATCTCTTGGACAATGATCAAGTGGTCTGCTGCTTTGCTTGATCCCTCGTTAGGTTTTTTTTTCCAGTTTATTTGATAGAGTATTTCATATTTGTCAATTGTCTTTCATTTCGTTGCTTATCGTATTCACTATTATTATCTCTATTAATTGATCTTTCCAGTACCTTTAAAGGCTGTTTTAGTTATTCTGTTAACTCCGTTCGCACGGCCGGTTTCATAGAGAAGTTTTTGCTGTTGTTTTTCTTCTTTATAGCACGTCCATGACACTCTCTAGGCGAAAATGTGCCTCTGTATTCCTCAATGGCTATGTCTTGAGAAAGTTCCAGGGAAGTAGAGCAATGTTCAATCCGTGTAATTCTCCTTTCATATTTTTCCTTTCCATCGGGAGAAGCCTTTAGAGATTGATAAAGCCATCGGAGTATTGTGCCCTCACTTGCGGGATTCTGTGGTTCTTTAGGAAAAGAAGCTTTCTTTCCCTTGCTTTATTTCTGCATGCAGTATAGATCATTTCATCTGACAACATAAATCATCTTCCAGTTCTTCTCCAGGACTATTGTTGCTGGAGTAGAGTTAGGATTCAATGCCCCACAATTGTCCCAAAATTCATAACGTTTCCCGTTTATCGGTCTTTATACGTTGGATGTATTCTCTATCACAAAATAATAGCCATCTTTCGATGCGTTGATATTTTATTTAAAACTGTGAAGGGATTTTTAAGAACATTGAAAGTGTCATTTATTTCCAAGGGGTCCCTGAGTGAATATTGACTTAACTTCTGAATAGTGTATGGAACTGTCTTCATCAATTTCAGTTGGATTGCGGTCAGTATCATCTGTTGACATTGGTTCTTCTTGCAGAGAGTCTATATGTATATCAGTTGTTGACAAAGATGATATATTTTCATCAATTGCCTCTTCTATGATACTTGAACAATTACTTTCTTGATTAATAGATAATCGTTCAGTTTCCATTCATTTGTTTGCTTGTCCACATATCTTCTAGTTTGGGTCAGCAATACTTTGCCTTGGCAAAGTTACCAGGGCCACAAAATAATCTGGGATCTATTCCCATTGGGTTTCCTTCGTGAAATGAATTTTTCACGGGCGGGGTCCACTGTGTTAGTCCACATTATTATTATTATTAATCCCTTTTCATAGTCCGAAAAGGGAGGGTGGAAGGTCGCGTTCATGCACTTAAATACATAATGTTTGGTCCAATTAATATCTGTATACGCTGTGTCAATCCGTATATTCAAGAAATTGGAAAGAGCAACGGTCCTCCATACAGAGGACCAATTTCCTGACTTGGAACAGTCTACAGTCTTTTTTCAATTCAGGTGAAAGTAACTCTAACCTGGTGTACTTTCTGCTCCGTCCAATCTGAGCACCATTTAGCACCATCTCAATACAACAACGGTACCGTAATTCTGTACTCATTGTCTCGTCTCACTTCAAACAAATTGAAACAGCATTGAATAGGCAGTCCCTGTCATCTGTAGTCTTCAAAGCAGCCATGATACTTGCACGAAAGTGTGCAAGTATGTTGCTGGCAATTTGGTCTTGTATCAGATTGCCGTAATTGCCATGTAGCATATTCCCAACCTGTACCATTTTGATGAAGATATTCTCCCTTTTGGCTACTGGTTTTAGTTTCTTGAAGCCGTGGTTTCCGGCCTATAAAAACATATAAATATTTTAAAATCAAAGATTCAAACAAATTTGAGCTTGCATAAATATTTTTAAATTCACGCGTCAAAAATCAAGCAATTACAATCAAAATGTCATAACGTCTATAAAATGGAAGTAAATGCAGCTAACAATTGTAACTTTAACAAAACCGACAAAAGTACGACCGTAACATCACAACTTCTAACAAAACCTTTAAATATTCAAGCGAATTTTAAAGTATCTCATTTGTTGACAAACCTTCTTCAGTCTCTCCATACCCATCAAATAGTCGAATGAACCATCTTCGTTACTACGGCAACGCAACGGTATTCGGCTGAAACACTCTGCCAGGCCTTGGCGCTGTCTGCATCTACTCCATTACATTTGTAGTGCACCCAGGACTTACAAGTTTATAAATGTATTAAGATTAACAAGTCTAGAATGACTTATATTGAAAACGGTTTGTATGTATTAGTTTTTAACAAAGGCAAAGGGAACTAAACCGTCTGTGTGATCTTGGTTTCTTGATCATTCACAGATTCACACACTATACTAGCTGTTATTTGTGTAATTTTGAGTAAGAAACGAAAATAGAAAGGAAAATTGAAAGACATACAAGTTAAAACTATTGTCACAATGAATTATTTTTTTTTCACACAAAAGTGCATTGAAGCACACATACAAATACAGTTTGCTTTTAAGACGAGCGCATCGGTGGCTAATATTTTTTCCTGCTCATAAATGACATGTACTTCGAAGTGCCCCAAAGAAAACCTCTTTCAGATATAACTTAATAAATATATTTTTTTGTGCAATCACCCCTTGCAATTGGTTCAGTTTTCAAAATATTTAACGATCACCTTCCAATTATACCTCAAACATGTAAACAAAATTACAGCTGGTACGAATAGATATCTTGGCTTCTTCAAAAGAAATCTAAAAATTTAAGCCACAACAGAGTCAAGAAAAGTGCATATAAATTCCTAGTAAGACCAACATTAGAATGTACATAGCTATTGTGTCTAGTGGACACCACATACTCAGCGCTAAGCTGTTTGATATGTTACAAACATATATCACTACAAACTGTGATAACTATGCTCTGGCAATGACAATTTTACTTTTTCCACCGAAATAAATGGCAGATCTCCAGGTATATTTACAGTTCAGTGCAGTCATTTGTAAAGCATTTAAAAACGCACTCAGACTATTTCGATTATTCACTTGGGCTTCTCCAAGGAGAAAGCCTGTCTCCACTTTTGTTCTATCTTTTTATAAATGACCTGGAAATCACTTTACAATCAAATATGGAGGCGTATATCATATTAGAAGAAATGTCTTTATATCTTTTGTTCGCTAATGATACGGTGATATTTTCAGAGACAGCAGATGGTCTACAAGCATCCTCAGATAAGTTACGTGTGTATAGAATAAGATGGAATATATAAGTAAATATTGATGAAACAAAAGTTATTACATTTTACAAAAGAGAAGGCTAGACGTTTCATATCAGTACGGATATGTATTTCTAGACAACAGAGGGTAGTTTTGATATGCTATAGATACTATTGCTGTCAGAGGTGTCAAAACAATGAATTTACTTCTGAATAATACTAGCAATCTTAAATGTCCCTTGAATATAATGTATGATTTATTTGATTTCTTTGTGTCTTCAATTTTGTCTTATTGGTGTGAAATTTGGGAATGTTTGAAAGCAGACAGTATAGAACAGGTACATAGAAAATATTGCAAGTGGTTACTAGATGTTTACCTTTCTACCAGCATATTGTTTGTATATGGAGAGTTGGGCCGATATCCATTTTATCTAAATAGATATGTGCGCATCATTAAGTACTGGTTTAAATTGCTAAACAGAAATAATCATATTCTTCGACAAGTATACAAATTATGGTTTACCGATTGCGAAAGAAATAATTATAAAAACTGAGTTTTTAATGTGAGAACTAAACTACTGAGCTCAGGATTTGGAAAAGTCTGGCATTACCCTAATTCAGTGCATATATCTTCCTTTTTATCGCATTTTAACCAAAGACTTAAAATACATATTTTATTGTGACTTCAAAAACTTTATACATTTATTAAAAAAATATATGATATATGTTCGAAACCGCTTCTTATTGTAGAAAAATTGTCCACCATAGAAAGGCTTTAAGTAAATTAAGAGTTTCAGCCTACCCATTAAATATCGAGACCGAGAGACATGTAGGAAACGAAGGACGAGAAACGAAATGTGAACTTTGTGTAAATAATTACAGCGGGTTCTGCCTAACCAAACCAGGCAATGATTTTGTGTTGAAACATACATAAACCACTAACCTTTATGGAAGCAGTCTTCAGTTATAGAGGTATGTGTACGATGAAAGTACATTCTTTCACGCTCTCTGTTTTGTGTGATAGAAGTTTTATTTATTAGATGCCTAACAATTTATTCTAAAAATGTGCAGAGAGTCAGACCTAGGTCACATAACGCCATGTGATAAGATCGGCTAAAGTCTGTTTCAAGTTTGTCATTTATATAACTGAACAAACACGTGAAATTTAATTATACTTCCATACACTAAATGACGAGTACTTTTCGAGTTCTTATAATTCAGTGAGATTATTCTTGTCGGACACAGATACAGTTATTATAAGACTAATCTCGTACAGTAGTTTAGGTGAAAGTAATTTAATGTGTAATGAAGCCAATTTATGTACGTGCAAGCGTAATGCATATCATTGTATTCGTAGTTAACATATTCTACACAGCTCAGTCATTGTGCTTTTTAGCTGTTTTCAGTCATTGTTTTTGTTTTAGTGTAACCCAGATATTGCAGACGGTGGTGGCGTTGGCTCGGAGGACGGTATTGGTTTGCTTGCAGTGAGGAACCAATGCTTCAGGATCAAAGGGTCTGCACAGAATAAAGTGACTCTTGAGGGATCCTTTGGCAGACTGGGAGGGGCAGGTCATGCGGGTAGGCTTTTTGACAGTTACACTAGAGCTGTGGAACCGGAAATACATCTTGCTCGTCAACTTGGCGCCACGAGATACACGCATTCCATTTTTGAACCAATATTATTCCATATCGCAATATGGGTGAAAATATTATTTAATATTACTATACGAATGAAAATTAATTATATGTAGATCTTGTGGATGAACCATACGTTGTTAATATTTTTGCACGAATTGTATACATTGATCACCCTTGGTGATACAATTATACATTGCTTATATTTGTGTATAAACGTTGATTCTCGTTTAATTACTCGTTGATGTTCCATGATCTGATTAGTTCCATTTAGGAACGACATTATTTTCTTGTAACCACTGTTGATCTCGGTACACATCATTCTGTTAAATCCATAATTGGACTTCTATATGCAGGAGTATGGTGTTTGATTCATTCATCGTTCAATTACATAAGTAAACATATCATTAACGAAACTATTTTCACTGTCTTTGCTAAATTCAATTTCAACTTGGATTCCTGTTCCACAATGAGTGTGTGTGTGTGTGTGTGTGTGTGTGTGTGTGTGTAAAGTGGATATTTGTGTGATTACAAGTGGGGTGCGGATGTCTGTGTGACTGCGAGTTGTATAGATGCTTTTATGACTGTGAGTGTTCTTGTCTATAAGTGGTGGCTTGGTCTTTGTGCGACTGTGAGTGGTGTGTTGGTGTTTGTGTGACTGAGTAGTGCGTGCGTGTTTGTGTGACTGTGTACCACAGTATCTTGTGCTAACCAAAGATATATAAACCTTTCTTTCGAACGAATTTACATGCATGGTGCCATGTGTAAATTTGTTGAATATTTAAACTAGCATAATGACCGGAGATTGTGCATAAGCAAATGTGCACATGCAGTTTGTACTCATGGTATACACATTGACATTTGAAAGCAGTGAAATTGTTTTGTTCAGAGTTCAAGGTTCTGAAATAGGGCTATGGATCTAAATAATGAGCTTTATTTCTGTGTTTGTGAAACGCATATCCGCACTTACCTGTGTTGACCCACCCTTAAAGCTTAGCCTCCTGGCTATAAGGATGTACACAAGGACTAGTAGCTAGCTGCTTGTAGGCATTTGTCTACTCATGTCTAGTCCAGTGAGAGTTAATATCTTTAAAGTAAGGAGATCTAAAAAAAAAGATTCCAAGTGATGTGTTTTGGTTATTGTGATTACACATATGATTGACGTTAGCTCGGTTGAATTATGAAATTTCTGGTGAAAGCACCAAAGCACTACCTAGTTAGAGACCGTGGGTAAATGATCTTCTCTTGGCGATTCAGACGCAAACGCTGTACATTAGGGATGGCTAACATTTTGATAGTGGAACATAATTTTTCAGTATCTCGGAGCCAGGCCATGATTAAATCGAATTCCCTGTTCTCATTTTTGCCGAGAGCACACGTAGGCATCAGCTCCTTTTGCCACTTCTGGCTATCCTGGTTGATATTAAGCAAACTGTGCTTCTAAATTCAGCATACAAGGATAACTTGCACGACTGTCAATTATATTCCTTAAAAATTAATTTCATAATTATTTTTTTCGATTATAACTTTTTAACATCTATATGCATATTGATCGATTACCCGATTATTTGATTAGTCGCGTCTGCAAAACTGTACACAGATGATATCAATGAACAAACTATAAATAAACAACACGTGTATTTTCGACGTAAGGGGTGTAGAAGTAAAACGTAATCTAAATTGCCTTGCACCCCGTATTTTATTCTCGAATGATTTACATATTTTCGAACTCAGCCATCAACTTGCTCACACAATTGCTTACAAAAGACCTGACCAAAGAACACAACATAAAACACTTTGCAGTGATATTGGAATGCACGAAATACAGTTGACCACGGTCTTATTAGTCAATATTTACACACAGATTAGTTCATGGCAACAAGGATATGAGACGCAGAATAGTTAAGACGAATACGTAACGATCTATCGAGTTAACACATACCAGTTATTTCACCATCAAATGCCATAGAACTAGCACTGTATAAGATACTGCTTTGCTATACTCACATGTACGGTCAATCATAACGCACCGGCAACGGTGCCAACTCACCCGAAACGATATTTCTATGTACAGGCAACAATTAAATAAAAAAAAAAAAAAAACGACGAGGGACAGGGGGAGGGTTCGTGTTCGATTTCATTTTTTAAATTAATATTAATAAAATTGTATTCTTGATAATAGTCACATGCAATTTCTGCAAGAATGAACATTTTACAGTTACTTTTCTGCAATAATGAACTAATTATGTTTGGGTATAAAGATGATCAGTCGGACAACCACTCAGTTAAAATTGGTGTAAGAAGCAAGATTCAGTATAGTTCTGTATTTTACTGCATTATTATGAAGCACAATGATTAGCCTTAAAGGTTCTCAAACTTAGATGAAGTCCTTATTCAACCAAATATTTAAAATTGTACTGAGAGAGAGAGAGAGAAAGAGAGAGAGAGAGAGAGAGAGCCTTTCCGTTTCTCACAACTCATTCTGGGAATTTAGTCGCTTTGTTCAGTGTCCATCACACCCTATGTTTAATAATAATAACAATAATAATGATGATAATAATAATAATAATAATAATAATAATAATAATAATGATGATGATGATGTTCACATTCATATTTTACGGATTTCTATATAGCACTTTGGCAGTGATGATCATACATTACTCAGCAAAGACTGCGGCATGATGGCGCTCGTCACATCATTGTTTCTGATTTCGGGTGAAGAATGACAGCTAGAGGCGAACGGCCGAATGGTAGGAGGTCGCCTAATCATCCCCTGGGTATCTTTAGGCATTCGTTATGTGTATTCATAATGCATGTATTAATAATTATAATTTTTTTTTGAGACGACAAATAAACTTTAACGATTTAGATGCTAGATGTTTTATTATTGCTGTCTTACAAAATGATTTAGTCAAGTCTTCAAACTATAAAGAGACTTTGTTGCTTTTGCTGCTGATGTTTTTTGACACATATACCCATGAGTTTTTACCCAAAAAGTTTAATAGCAGTTTCGGCAAAAAGCAAACCAAGTCATCTGCATATAACTAATGCTACACCATTGCAAAGGCAAACCAAGTCATCTGCACAGATGTTCTGCCCAGAAATGTGTATCTTTAAATCATTTAGAAACAATGAAAATAAAATAGGTGATAAAAAACAACCTTGCCTAACGGGAATCGGTCAGTTATATATTCCTGTCAAGCCATTTGGTGTTTTCACACAAACAGTGAGATTTGTATATATGGCTTTCAGTGTCGTAGGTATTGTACTGAAAATATTTTATGTACTAATTTATGATAAAGGTTTTGGATATAAATACGGTCATCGGCTTTTTCAAAATCAGCAATAAGCATAAAACATATCTCTTTGTTGCCTATAATAGTAACATGTCAATGTTCTTAGGGGAAATATGTTATCTATAGGACTCACGGTACTAATTGATTTCCCATAGTAAACCTATGCAAACACCATGATATACAAAATTCAATAACTTAAAAATTCTGAGTGCTCATGATCATACCTATATTTATCAATATAGATGAAACCTGGATGTCAGCTTCTGTGTAGAGGAAAGGATATGAGCCGGGGCATTTTCTGGACCTGCGAGTGTTTGAAACATGTGCTTTCAATTCCGCACCAAAGGGTCGGATGCTAATGTTAAAGGACTGAAATTCCATCAATAAAACAATGTCTGTATTTTTTTCACTTACAACTAGGATAAGCTCTCAAAAGATTCTTTTTCCTTAAACATAACTTAAATTATTAACCAATCCTGGCCACCCAAACCCATATATACTCTATTTTATGTTCACCCATTTACAGGCTGGTTCCCATTTTTCCATACAATTTGTACCGTGTGTCCTATAGTGGAATATCCACTTGTAAAACCAGCATGTTCTTCGAATAAACTATCAATTTCTTTGACCCAGTTAACTTGTCTTTCATTTAAAATTGAAGTAAATGTATTGCTGAGAACTGATAAAGGCTAATCTCTATAATTTTCAGGCATGTTTGTATTCCATTTTTTTTTAAAAGGGTGAGATAACAGCCTTGTCCAACACTTCGGGAACTATCTCAGATCCAGTAATTGATTGAAAATGGACAGTAAAATAAGTACCGCGATATTTCCAATTACCTTAAAGAAATCATCTCGACTTTAAACTTTATATTACATGTTGTACTTTTTTAATTATTTTACTGCTCAGATGTTCAATGGAAATATTATTTGTTTTGTTTAATTTGAAATTTCGGTTCTTCTATTAATGTATGTTTAAGGATACCGAAAAAGCCTGGTTATTATTTTATATACATTTCTATGGTACTTTATGAAGCGATGTTGTCAATCATATTATTATTTTTAAGTGCATCATATGTGCAATGTTTTGCTGGATTACAGTTTGAATCATACCAGTGTTGTTTGTTGACATACACCCAATCGCTTTTATCAATGGTATCATTGTAATCTACTTTCATCGTCTGTGCTAATTAATAAATACCCTCTATGAATTCAGTAAAAAGCAGAATCAAGTTGATTATGTTCTATCAATGTGAGTGCAGTATGAGATTTTTCAGCTAGTTTTAATGACGTATACAGGTGTGATATATACTCATGTAGAAAACTAATACGTTTTACAATGAAATAAATGAATACATCTGAGTTTACTGCACCAATGATTTAAACTAACATATTCGTTCTTTCCCAAATGCATATGAAACTTCCAGTCTTGTTTCAAGGGTGAATTACGCGGTATGCCTATATAATAATTTTAATCTTAAAAGCAATCTCTGTTTGTTTAGAACTGATAAAGTTGAAAAGAACACTGTAAATGCATCAATAGTTTGTATGATGTAAAATAATTTAAAATCGAAATGTACATGAATATAATCTTTCTTTCACTAAAATGTAAATTTCCAAGAGATAAATATACTAAGATCGTATCATCAGGAGTGAATATTACGTTAAGGAAGAGCGATTAATCTGTATTCGAAGAAAGAAACAATGGCTAAAATATAAGAGTCAAAGCAAACACCTCCATTAGGTTACTCTGTGACTTTGCAATGAAAGGAATGTTTCAACCTTATTAAATTATTATTTGTTTAGTTTATAGCAAGTTTTGAACCATCGCTTCTCTAATAACCACGGGTAACACGTTGTTATCCTCGAACACAATTTCCGTCGATCTTTTATCTTTGGAACGGGAGAACACCACAGACATAACATTCTGACGCATGGCCTGTCATTCACACAGATCAGAAGTAGGATGTAAGCATCATGGTAGACGTTAAGGTGCAACTCTAGCTATCTCTCGCATGTATCGCCGGGGTCGATCACAATTACGTTATCACCTCTGAAATGTTATCTTTTTCTGTAACTCTTGTTAACGTTATGGTTACTCAAAGATTGATAACAATGTCTAAGAAGCACCTGTATTCTGTTTCTATCAGATCTAGTGTAAACGTTTTCTTTCCACAGTTGGTAACACAATATATAATCATACTATAAAGTTCTTATAAATACATAATTAAAATGCCAGATCAAAGATTTTTGTCTGTTTTGACACCGTTGTAAATTTCTTTCACTGTTGTAAAGAATATATCAAAATTTATATTGTTGTTAGAATCTATGTAATCATTTAAGGTATTTCGTACCAACCAGATCTGCGTTGGATGATTTATAGATGGGGTGAAGTCAGTGTGAAATATCTTGTACAAATGTACAAAAATATCGACAATTTACGGTGTGATCACCGTTGCGGCTATTGTTAAAACTGGTAAGTAATTTAAATGCCTCAAAACCATACCAATAGTCATTATATTTATTTCGTTGTCTTTTCTATTATCTTTTAACGTACGGAAAATGTTCTCAAAGTGAACATATAATTCTTTTATGTCATTCATTTTAATTTGCACCAGTAGTGTCAAGCAGGCATTATTTGGTTAACAGACGACTCAATACATTTCTCAGTTGCATCGATTATTATTGATGGTTTTGAGATGTCGTACAACTTTTGTCTTCCCTCAGGCTTTGTAATTATTTCGAACCTATACGTCATACACCTCTTTATACCTTCTTGAGTACATACACCATTAAATTTATATCTCTAACAGTCATCCAAAATTTATCACCATCTCATATCTGAATGCATAATTCATTCATTCATTTGTACTAACGTCTTTTAAGATAACATCTATTTGATAGGGTTATTTGGAATGTTAACATGATCAGAAAAATAAATACACACTGTATGTACATCTAAAGTTTTGTTTCAGTTTTCTATCAGTAGGTGGAGATCTAATCAAAGATTAGTTAATATATGGCATGTACTGTGTATTCCACAGCAATGGCTCAAATTGAGAAAAACTACACTAGTGATCTGTGCAGACATTGCTACAATTTACGCTTCTGAGTTTGATGTGCTTTCGTTGTTCATTAAAATTACTCTCAAAAGTTGCATCTATTTATTTCCCTGAGAATAAAACATTCTGGGCAAAGTTCATGCAGTAATTTAGTTTGGTTAATATTACTGAATTGAAAAAGTACCATGAAATATTTCTCTGTCTTCTTTTACACAGCATTAAAATTACTTTTAAACTTCTTTAGCGTAGAATCAAGTGTAATATTTATTAATGTCATAATAACTGTCACATCAGTAATAGTGGTAGAAGAAAGGAATTCCATTTCAGTTCTTGTTTGTAAACGATTGACCTATTGAATCTGGGGTAAACGTATCGTACGACAAGCATATATTTTCAGTTAGCTATCCTGCTTGCAATATGCTGTAGTTTATGAAGCCTTTGCCATTGTAACGATAAATCTCAAATCCTCTGGAAGAACAAAATGATACAATGGAGAATTAAAGGTTAGTATCTGGAAGTCAAGAGTAATTCTAATTGTGTTTTCATATACCGAACACTGAATAGTTACAAGTATTTTGCCCATGACCTAATGGTAACTTTCCCATGTTATCATCCGTGATACCTTGTTCTTTTTTGTTTCTTCTCCAAGGCGCTGATATTCATACATATTTTTAATGTTAATCATAAAAAGATTATCTCTTATATATTAAATGGTTACTTCCTTAACAAGCATTCTCCCTAAACTGTTTATCTCGGCATTGTTACAACCCCCATAAAGTTTTACAGAATATGATATGAAAAATGATTCAGGTACTACCACAACATAACTTAGAGTCTCTGGTAAATTGTGTTAAAGGTTAAGTCTACCACAAATGATACATAATAAAATTAATTTAGATTAAGAATTTGCACAATTTGTGGTATTTACTCTTGTTTATATGGTGTTATGCATTACCATACATGTTCATTCTTGCTATGTAGATAGTACGTTTAACTTTTTTTTTACAACTAATAGAAATATTGATACACATTGCAAGAGTAATAAACACACAAATACACATGATTTACGTGATAATTATATATATATATATATATATATATATATATATATATATATATATATATATATATATATATATATATATATATATATATATATATATATATATATATATATATATATCACAAAGCAGAATAGATACCACATAGTTTAGAATAGTCAATTAGGTATGTAGTTATCATGCAGAAAACAAATAAATAATGAAAGCTAAGTTTACAAACCTTTTTGTATTATAGTATATCTCGACCTATTCCCTACTGTCCTGTAAATTAAACGCATGTTCAGTATAAGTCATACTTATTGTGCATAACACCAAAGTAAAATGATGTAATACGATACCTGCTACCTTACATTCATTTATAAAAGCTGATGAAATCTAACAAGATAGGAGGGCAAGGCCATACGTTTGTCCAAAAATCTATACCAATATAAGGATAAGACAGAAAATTTTACTTCTTTTGATGAACTACGATACAGGAGTTTTCCTTGTTATTTATTTTCAAGCAAGATGTAATTTGGTGCAATGTTTCGTGAATTACTAAACAGACCAAAGAGAAATCAAACATAATACAAAATATCTTTACTCTTAGTATTATTGTTATAAGTTACATTAATGTCTACATTAATATGATATGGAATACCAATATGTAATTTGCAAATTATAAGGCAATGACATTAATGAGAAAAGAATCATTGTTCATATGGGGTAAATTATAGAAACAAATCAAAACAAAATAACCTGATTCCAAAATAACCTGATTCTAAATTCAAAACAGAATAATAAAGGGATCGATTTCTGGACAATTTCTTTGCCAAAATTTTGATTAAAAAACTTTGATTCTCCCCAACCGTAATTAGCCAAATTTCGACAAATCAACACCATATTCTATGAATTCAGCTGATCGGACAAAACTGTCTCTTGACAAACCGGCCTTTTTTCCCCTTACCGACCATTTTGTTTGGTCCTGAATTTCTTGTTCTTTATTATCTGACATTAGTGCCGGATGTATGTGTGTGTGTGTGTGTGTGTGTGTGTGTGGTCCGGGGTTTCCGGATACCTCCAGGCTAAAAGAAAAGATAGACACACATATATACTCTCACTTTTCACTTGAAATTTGACAATTGTTTTAATGTTGCACACATTTGTTGGGTATTATGTACACTTGAGTAAATAGACACGTAGACTTTTGCTTTGGTGTCCTCTGGAGGAAAGTCAGGGTCCTTTTCAAATTTTGAAACCTCCCCTCCCAACACTTGAGCTGATCAGTCCCTGGACAGTGAAGTCTCTGAGTAAAGGGCTCTCTTTAATTCACAGGATTAATTCCCCGTCCTAGGAAGGGAACTAAACAAAGTAACAAAATATTGGGATGAGCCGAGTTTAAAAGAACTTATGATAAAAAAAGGAAAAATTAAAATTGGTAATCCGCCACGAGTTTCGAACTCGCGACCTCTTTCTTTTCCAAGCGGGAAAGAACGAAAGACAAATGTAGGTGTTTTTGTTGTATATAGATTCTAAAATTCAAGCAAAATTGATTTTAAGTTTCACTTAAAAGTTCTCTGGTAACCAAATATGAGGTGGTTCATGGCTGCTGACTATGTTTCTTAGGCAAAATATACAGTAATAGTGGGTTCTGAAGTTTGCCTAAGTGTTTCGCTGGTGGTACGAAATCGACTGTTAGTCGGGAAGAAGGCAATAAATATCCACTTTCTGTTATAAACTGTATGAGGTAGTTTCTGCCGTTAACAAATAATTTATAGCGATAAAAACATTATATTCACTGTTCTGTTATCCCTGTGATGGAAGTGAGCGGTTGCTAGATAAAATCTTCATTTTGCCGCAGAAATGACGACCATATCAAATGATTACGATGTACTGAAGCCTGTTATAAAACAAATTTAATAATCTTTTCGGATTCGAGGCAAGACTTTGAATTCGACAACTGTTTAATGTCCGAATTCTTCACGATTTTCTCATAAATACTGTTGGGGGCCTAGTCACATCGATTTTTAACATGACGAAAGGACAGATAAATCAACTAAAGATTTTCTTACACATACTAATTTCCAAAATTATCTTACCGCTTTCTATATACTTAGAAAGAAAATCCCACAAACAAGCCTCATAATATCTATATCATGAGTGCAATGTGACATCCAACATCTCACATGTAGAACCTGATGTTATTGTGCCGATCGCACATAGGACACACATACTCCATTCATGCATGTCCCCTGAAGAGTTAATACCTTGCGAGATTCTACTGACATTCTAATCGAAAATTTGAATTTCACCCTGAAAGGAGTAATTTTGTTGATGTACACTCCATTAAGAAACTTTATGATGATGTTATTGCTGAGAAAATCCTGAGTTTATTTGGGGGAAATGCAGTTCAAATAAGAATAAAAAATACAAATCAAAAGAATTGACACGTTATTTTAAAGATTTTACATTTTTTAAACTTAAGTTTATGTCTTATCTTTTAATTAATGATGATATCCTTATCGTTTATCTTGCATCTGGTAGTACTAAATAGTTAAGTTTGTTTGGAATAGTTTTTGTTACAAAGATTTTGTTTGATGCATTTATTAACTTCTTATTTTTAGACCTTAACTTTTAATCGACACTGTTAAGCTGTAATCACTTAACATTAAACCCTATGCATCCATACACACATGCAATTTTATACTGAGCAAAGTATTGATTAAGTCACCACCAAACGTTATTTATAATGATTTGTCGGCAATTTGAATTTAGATCTGATTGCAAAAATCGGTCAAATTCTATACCCAATCTGAATACCTCCGATAAACCATTATACCTAAGGGTCTATGTTAAATATGTGTATTATTTATTGTAAACGCTTTTTTATCTTCGTGTGATTTTTTATTTTTAAAATAATATTATCGATGTATTTAAAAATTCAAATATTTGAGAAAAATACTATTTTATAAACAGACTATACGTTGAGCAGGTGTTTCTATCCATCTTCCAATTTTCTCGTCATTACTTGTTTCACTTATTTTGACTTATTCATCCACACTTATTATTTGTTAATAATAATAATAATAATAATAATAATAATGATGATGATGATGATGATGATGATGATGATGATAATAATAATAATAATAGTAACACAGAAATGTTTTCATGATAACAGTTAATCTAATATGAATGTGCACATAAATGCCACAGGGTACACCGGTCATATACTGTTTACATCATTACATGATACATTTGTTGAAATAATTTTGTTGAACGCTTCTTTTTATGTTAAAAAGTTAATTTCTTGGTCATTTCTAAACCACGATAATTTTTCAGTTAACACAGTCTGGTTTAATGACACTTTTTCGTAACATATGTTAGAATCGATATGCCATAACCCACAGCTTTTGCAATTTAAATTCCAGATTTTGTGTGTTTCATGAAATCTCCAGATCATAATATCAGAATACAGTCACGTTGAATCAAATCTGTCCTAACAAACACACATTCCATTAGAGTTCTTTCTTGTTATTTTTGACTCGTGCAAATACCAATCGTGCATTCTTACTATACGTATAATACGAATTAATGTAGTCTTCAAACAAGCCGCATAATGGTACACTGCATAACCGACTATTATATTTAGCCACTATTATATAACAGTTATATTGGTAAATTGTCATTGAGCCCGTATATTAAAAATACACATAAAGGCTTAATATTCGCTGAAATAGGACGAATATCTAAAATGTCTCTTTGGGAAACGTTGCTAGTTTTATGTTAAATTCTTGTCTTCTTGCAGTGTATTGCATGGACGAATTTGAACGTGGTACTAGTATTTTACTCCAGTAATATATTGTCTTTCAGTGAACAATATCTGATACATTTATTGCTTATGGACATACCTTTGCGGCTTCATTGCTATAGAAAAATATTTGTTTTAAATATAACTACATGGATGACGTAAACAGGGAACCGTATTGGTCTTTATTGGCTAAATAAGAACGATACATGTACAAATGAAGCCCTGTCGTTTTCACGAGGCAAAACCGCAGAACAATGGTTACTGTGAGTTTCACATATTGGTAGGCTGTATCTCAAAAGATAAGTTTCAAGTATGTTTCACATTTTTAGAGCCATGATTCGCAGTGAATTTGTGGCCATATATTATTTTCGCTGCAGGCATAGTTTGGAAATTAGCATGCTGATAATAAATGCATGAATATGAAAGGGAATTAGTATTCTATATGAAAACGAAAATATAGTATTCGTTATCTGCATTCACTATTCTAATGTGCTCACATTCCGATGGCGTGATCGCGTCTAGTTTATCGATAAAATGGGGCACATATTAACTTTAATATGAAGTGCATTTGTTGCACAGACAGATTCGTGCCATGGATTCGCCGTTTTTTTTGCTAAAATAGACTGTATCATACTCGACATGCAAATTGTCAGGGTGGTGAGACCATTAAACGGCAGAATATATTCACTTAAACATTTTCCAATATTTATTAAAGGAAAATTTGTTACGCATGTAAACATGAAAATAATAATCAAAAATGCACACATATAGCTTACTGGAAGGATTTAAAATGTCCTGCAGTAAACAAAAAAAAAAAAAAAAAAAATCGCCGAGAATGCTGTGAATTATTTCCTTTTTTTTCTGACAGCAACGGGATAGATAGTTTGAAAGGTGACCGGTTCATAGAACGACATTTCGGTGCTGTTTCGCATTAAGTCTTGGTGTCGTTATCACCCGAAAAGAATCATCTGACAATTCTATTACATAAAGGAAAGAATTGTAAAGTTGATCTTAATAAACAACATAAAGACACACACACACACACACACACACACACACACACACACACACGCGCGCGCGCGTAGGTATTAACACATTTAACAATAACAGGATATATTTTATTTGTACCAATTGATATGAACAATCGAAATAGAGAGCATCCCCACAATAATAATAATGATAATAATAATAATGCGTGAGTTGAAAACTTATACAGAAAAAATAAATAAAAAAAAAAATAAATAAAAAAAATAAATAAATAACTCTCTTAAGTTAAATTAGAACTGAGTTTTTATTTGCATGATGCTACAATGACCATAAGTGTATCTTTAAACAGTTGTGCTATAGAAACCCTAACGACCTACAAAAAAAAAAAATCAATGCTGGTACCCACTATTGCGAAGTATTGAAAATAAAACAAGGTATTTTATCCACATCATCATAAGTATGGTATATTGAATTCTTCCATTACTGGATGAGGAATAACAGTTGAAAATAAATTATCACATGTTTAATATCTAACTATACGATAATATTTGCCATTAGACAAAATGTAACTTTCCTCTGTCACGATTCATTTGTACCTTGTACGCAGCTCCTATATTCTTGTTACTATATGATACGGTCATTAACTCTGGTGATTTTTTAGATATTGAATATAATAATTTTTAATAGGTTAGGGACCGTAGTTGATATTTACCATGATGAAATGGTGATACAAAGCCAGTGACCCTTCTCTTATGAGATATTTTCCAATTTTTTTGACCTCATTGAATTCCTTACATATTTTATGGATAACTCGGTGATTTCTGAGCACAGCTTAGCATAAAGTCCAAAGTGACTCAGAGTCTTCAAATGACATGTTAGTCTCGATGGTGGAAAAGGTCTCAAGAAGTTAGTTTTCATTACAACAGTACAACAGTGGAGAACTTGTCAGGGTTTTTGTTTATTTCACTTTTGAAAACCATTTAATTAATTTGTGTATATATGTATTGTATATATGTATGCATGCATGCATGCATGTATGTATGTATGTATGTATGTATGTATGTATGTATGTATCAATGTATGTATGTATGTATGTATGTATGTATGTATGTATGTGTGTGTACAAGAGTGTGGAAAAGTGATTGTGGCTGGGCGAACGTGGAGATGTTGCTCTCACTGATCTTGCAAGCGTTCTCTGCGGTTGAGTTCCATCGCAGGTACGTCATGCCGGATTTCTGCTGATACACGCATTCACGACAGAAACATTTTCATTCCATATTTCAAAGATATCGTTGATTTGCAGCCCGTTCCTGCGTGTATCAACAACAGATTCTCTTTACTCTCTATTTTAGATACTCAAGTATTATATAGATAGTTTAAATTTTTCATAAGGTGTTTCCTTACTTATTTTCGGAAGTGAAATAAACCTCTATTTAATAGCGAATACATGTAGACTTAAGATTAGTCCTTCTGCTGATAGACGGTGACCATCTGTGCAGATATAAAAATTTGTCTCACTTTGTTGTTAACTGTCCATGTACATTGACTTGGGAAATGCCTTATAATTATTAAGATTTTCTTTTTCAGATATCTTTATCATATTAGATTAGAATTTGTAAGCTTTGCACAAACTCACGGTGGTTAAAAACTGAATAAACACAACAGTTTCGACAGGTATGCTATGATAAAGCATTTCACTTCCTGATTTAACTACCCACAACAATATTTGGCATAATTAGTAGTTTAAAATTTTGTAAACCGTTTAAGAATAGAAAAGCATACAAGATAGACTTCCAGTGGCGTGGGTAAAATTGCACAAACGTTCTCTGTCTTTCTTATATTTTTTTAAGTGTCAAGAAAATGGTGTGACATTTTATGTTACTCATACTAATTTATGGACCAACACTTTGACTGAATAAAGAAGGATTCGAACCAAATCACCTAATTCCAAATGTTATAGACACCTAGGTAGGTTTTAAATTACACACAAACAATAATTAACAATTCGGCGCATATTTCTTTATTTAGGCCTATGCAGGTTTGCTAGAAATTCAGTATGACCATGGAAATCACCAGGAATTTGGTTTTGTTATTACATTTTACCTACCAAACTGCTAGTAACTGGCTATTATTACATGTAGTGTCGATAGAGGTCAGATTTTAATGATATATTTGACCAGACGTGATAGGCAAAGGTTGTAATTCTTACTGTATTAAGATTATTTGCCTGCTATCACGTTACACTTATCAGCATATTAACATTGTTCAGGGTTATTAATCGTGGCCACTAACAAGCATTGAAAATGTGGTCTGTCAAGGTACACATTTTGTGGTTACAACTGTCGATAAATAGCAGAAGTAGTTTGATGATGCAAATTAACATAGCTTGACTTAGATATGCAACACCTGGGTGTCGCGAAGTATTTACAGCTATCCTCAATATGTAACAGATCCCACCCCATCATAAGGTAATTAATGGTTCTGAGATTTAGATCCAAACACATTTACTTTAGTTTTTGTTTCAGTATTTGTGTCTGTTCATCAAGATAAAATAGACGAAAGTCGTTTAGGCAATTACGACAGGATACACGATCCAATGTGAAACATAGTGCCATATCTAAAGAACAATGAAATCTCGTGTATTACAACCAGTTGTTAAAATTTTCTCTCTTGTGGATACATACCAATCAAGATAATTGTGAAATTTAGAATTTTCATTTCTTTCATGGACCAGTGAGTAACAACTACAAACTGATTATTTACTCACATGCCAATTTTCTGTTCAGATACAAATTAAGAACTACTCGAAAAAATAGAAATTTGTATTGAGTTTTCGCCATAGATTTACTCTTTCACGATACTGAGGAAATTAATGTTACACTATACAACTTGAACCAAAATGTCATTTGTCTACATAGCCGTAACAATTTTGCACTCAGTTTCATATATTTTACATAAACAGTAATTTTCCTTGCGAAGAGTTATAGTCATGTGCTCTAGGTAATCGTAGAACAGTTGCTTCGAAGTTCAGAAAGCACGCTAGAATAAGATAATTTTGTTCGTCACGGATTCAATCCTCATACTGCTGAAAAAATGCGTTATTACAAGATATATGAATTGACTTTAAATTCCGTTTCCAACGATATTCACATGCAGATCAGCTGGAAACTCTCTATCGCAGCTAAAAAATGTACAAAGAAACTTTACAATCAGTTTCGTGGAAAGGTGTTCTTTGTGTTCTTCTGACATCATACTGTAAGATAATGCAAATAAATATTCTAGTTTTGTTCTTGACATACATTTGGTGTCGGTTGGTTTAGCAGAAAGTATCATGTAACATTCAATTTTGTAATAAATCAGATCCTTTCCTACTTATATTTTAATATATTTGACTGCTTATAAACGTACGTCTGATAAGCAAATTTTGGACATTGCTAATGTTCACAGAAAATATCGACCTTTATCAAAATAACGCCATGTGCAAATTAAGTTCGCATATTCTTTATTTTATATATTTTAAAACGAATATGTTCAGTAAAGAGTTAGACTGTAACATACGATCCAAATTTTTCATTCAAGTTCTTTTAGTGTGACCTGAACTGTAGTTACAATAGTGTTCAAGTGTCAAAATTAGCGTTAACTCATCACGTTAAATTACGCAGCGTTGCATGTAATGTACTTATATTGCAGTTGTTTCTTACACGATACTGCAACTGGTTTGTAGCCAAAATAATTATGGTCATAGGCTATATCTGTCAATATGCATACTCTGGTTATTTACAAGTTTTTGTTTTTCTTGGCAAAACTTTATGTAAACACGATTAATTGTTTAATCTGAAAAAATTGTCCTATATTTTTACCCTGACCATTTCAAATCTAATCTAGCATCGAATAACCTGCGAAGCCCTCAGAAGAGCAATGATCAGGTGGATAATTTACACACTCGGTCCGTTTTCAACTTGCTGGAACTACAATATGTTTTTTGAATGTGATAGATGAGTCACTGCGAAGTTAGAACCCGACTTCTCTTGTATTATGTGAAATATTAAAATACTACGTCAGCCGTAGTGCATTCAAACTTCGGGCTGTACACTTTCCTCATTCATTTCACATATAATTAATTGATCTTTGGAGATGTGGCATGGATTAGAACTGAAAATATTTGTTTGAATAAGAGAATACAGTCGTCAATAGCCGAATCTGGAAGCAGACGTTGAGGATGAAAGTGATTGAAATATCACGTTGTTGGTCTGCCTAGAATAAGAACACGTAAGGATGAGAATTTTTCTTTCAGTGAGGTTATGATGTCTTAGTTCTTACGATTAGCAATTAAATCCATAAGGATTTTGCACACTGAATTTTGCATATTGTTTGCCTCAATGCCGGCGTTGAGTATATATTATCTGATTATTTGAACAAATTCAATATGCTTCTTTATATTAACTTTAACACAGAATAAAAACATACAAAAAAGGAAGCTTTGTAATGGCATGCCAAAAGAGCGCTGTTTTGATAGACAGCTTACATTCAGATTTAATAACGACTGACAAGAAGAACATTTTAGATTTTATGAGCATACATCAATCATAGAAAAGTTTTTAGGCATCGTTGCTTACGAGCTGTAATCAAAGATTTGAAGTACATTTTTTAACAATGTCTTCTGAATTGAACAATTAGAATCTTTTGCTACATGATCTCTGCTTGCTTTTTTTATTACAATATTGAACGGATTACTTAGCAGTAATAAATTGCGACATTTTATTGGTCACATCCACAACGGCAACGTAGGTGTACGTTGACTTGCAATATGATGAAAAAATGAACTAATGGTTGTTATTGAGTCATTTGTTTAGATTTTGGACAGCATTTAATCTCTTGATTGTGAATTGAGTTAAACGGAAATAAAATGAAATTGATTGTACAGCAAAAGAAAAATAACATAATTATATTGTGAAAAGTTTAATTTTTATAGAAGTTAATATAAATATTTCATCAATTTAGCATGAAAGCAACAATCTCGATTTCAATATATAATGTGCAGTTGCTAAAATAATTTAAACCTTATTTATTTCATTTTGAAACACATTTTCGCGATCATTTGATTTCTTAATTTCTTCTATGGCAGAAGTAGTAAAACTAATCGGAGCTTGAGGTTGCTCTGTGCGTCTAAAAACTCCGTAAACTTGTTGATTTACTCTCTATATATAACGTTTTTTAAATATTTTCCTCCTAGTCGACTCACAATTGTGCTAGGTGCTTAAATTTGAATACCACCTTCTTTTTATGGATTTGATGCATATTTCATCGTTAATATTTCATACACACTTCTTGCATCTTTCTTTCAAAATGTTTCGTTTACAGGATAGCCATAATTTCTCAGTAATTCCTTCTATTTAATTTTGCTGTGATTGTAATATTAGTATTGTGTCGTCAAAATATACAGTATACTCAGCTTGAATTTGATACTGTGTTGGCATTGTGTCATTGTCTTCATCACCATCGTAATCAGGATGCACAACGTCTGTCATTTCAAAATCTTCACCACTAGTGAAGGAATTGATTCGGCATACAAAAATAATAACTGGGATGTATATTACTGTAATACCATATGTATTAAAATCGAATAGCACATACAGGAATTAAAAACAAGTATTGCAACTGGAACACTCAAGAAGTTAACTGGTAAATGCTTGACTCGAAAAGATTTAGAAAAATGGATGAGAAACAGACGATTATGAAATCTTTGCAAATGGTAGAACTTCTAAACTTGCAAAATCTGTATCAGATATAATTTTCAGGGTGAAGTAAATAATTAAAACATTTCTTCCATTCAACAACTTGAACAGTAAACAAAAACTGAACTTGAAAGTGACTACCTAACAATAAACGGAATTAAATGCTTTGCAGAATTTTGCTATTTAAGGTAGGTATGCCTCTATCTGCATTGGTTGCTAGTTTGATAAATTGCGAACATACAGATTTCTAAAGGCCAACAGAAATGCTAAAAAAGTATTTGAAAGTACAGCATTTCTGCAGAAGTTGTTCCGGTTGATTATTGGCGGATGCATTTTGACCACACTTGTTGCAATAGTTGCCATTACAGGAATCTCTTTCTATTATGCGATGAAATAAAAAATAAAAATAGTCTACACAATGCTGTTCTAGATCGTGTCAATGATGATGTGTACTCGCAAAATTCTATCAAAGATGAATTGGCCATCTTGATTGATTCATCTTTTTTCTTGTAAACCACTATACAACTAGAATTGGATTATATATCAATTTATGTTTTTATTTTTTAAAAAATATCCTTGTCAAATAAATGAACGAAAGCTAAGTCAATCAGAAATATGAAACGAAACAAGGCTAGAAAAACATATGAAAGGTAACTTTACAAACAAAACAGCAGCGACAGGGATAGCTCTACCAGAGGCAGTCAATAACGTTATGTCTGCGTGATAGCGTGTTTGGTTAATAAATATTAAATTGCAGTTCAAAAGAAGAACATATAAACACAAGCTTCATACTTACTGTTTTCGAGTTTGGTAGTAATTTTTTATGTGCCTATTTTTATCTCATGCCCATCAGACCACATGTTACCACAACAATGTTTTTCACGTTCCAGTTTACACTTGACAACTATTGACAACTATTCCTCGCTAAATGTAGTACAAAAATCTTCATGAATAAGCTATATTGTTAGTGAATCGATATGTTTGAACCTCTTTTTTCTACAGTAATGACTGAGTGTAGTGATAATTTCCTTCATACACAGGTGTTGTTGCTCTATTCAGTGAAAAGTGTTATTACATTACTAGATATACACATACATTTTATATATGTTTATAATTTGATCACATGGACACATATGAAATGTTTATTGTTAACGGGGTTGTGTACATTAAATTATTTTCACAACAGTGCGAGCAGTCTGTAAAACATTCAAAGGCCACATACACTGAGTTTAAAATATTTTGCGATAAATAAATTGGATGATTGTATTGAATAACTCAAAGTTCTTATATAACGATGTAATTTAAAGTCGTTAAGATATTGTGGATTGACATTTTCACAACATTGTTGATAAAACGGCAGACGCATTTGTTGGTTTTGCTTGAGTGCACTACCTTTCTTTTGTAGTTGTTTCTAATTGTCACTGTCTCCCTACCATTATTTCCTATATAACAATCAACTTGCTTGTTGATATTTCACATTTTACTACAAAGGCATGTCTCAAAAAACCGTCTCAAGGACTATTCACTGACGGATTTGTTCCAAAGGCTTCTGGGGTGAATGAGTGAATATTGACTGATAGATTACGCTAAACATGTACTACGCTGATAGGCCTTTAAATAATTATGACAATGGTGATATTTATCATTTATGTTTGGAGCGAAAGGCATCCATATTGAACTTTCCTTAAACTACAAACTACATTATTTTAAAAATTAGACTGCATTAAATATTCTAGTAAGAAAACCCCACAGCTGAATTAGAATTTTTTTTTTTTTTTTTTTTTAAAAATAATCTTTCCTTGAGTTGACATAGATAACATAAGGACTTTCCAGTGGTAATATTTTTCAGGTTGTATGGGTAGGATGTACTTAAAAAAATAATGCTTTTCTATCAAACCTTTTGGGGGTCCCATAGCTAAATATTTATTCATAAACACTTGTAAAACTTATCTCATCTATGATTTGCATTAATTGTAACTCGTTAAAAGCGAATGAATTGTGAAAGAGTGCTAGCTTCATAGGCAAGAATGACTCCTCTTTCTTGTAGTTCCAAGATACAATATAGGTTAGATTTGGTATAAATTCCTCAATGTATAAAATAACCAGTTAATATAGGCTTCAACGATCAAGGTTGGGTATTTATCAATGTGTAAATTTTACGTAATCACTCACGAAGTAAATTCCACTAAATTCAGCAGATTTTATTAACAAAGTATTCACTTTTAGGTAGGTCGAAGTTTTTCCTTCATTAGCTTCTTCACAGCGACAGAATACATAGCCCCATCTTCACTAGCCAAGATTCGTCGATTCTTTATACAGTAATATAGGGTAGACCGTCAAAGCGGGTCATGCCAATAATCTAAGGAGCTTGTTATGATCATTTGTTTAATACAAAAAATTAGTCGATGCTGTTTACACCAGGTTATTTCTTTTAGTTTACATTACACTTGTGAATGGTACGTGTTGTTATAGCATTCATTGTTATTGCTTTCTACGCATTTCGATTTTTCAAAAGCAAAATCGTGTCCATTTTTAGTAAGGTACTTGCTCGTCATATGACCCTGCCCTTTAATAACAGCTGGTGGAACATATTGTCGAGACAAGATGCAATAAATTCTGAATGTTTGCGAGTAAATTCTCCCATATACTTTCTTTGGCAAAAGGGGTGAGTGTTGGAGTACAGAAATGGATGTGCAATTACATTGTTGTAACTTCTACTGTGCGAGTTTCATCAGGGGGTCAGCCAATTTTGGCTGGAAATGAGGGAGGTAGGTGGGTTTGTTTTTATTATTATTATTATGGTGGAATGCTTGGTATAGATGAAGTTTTACATACTATTTCCTGGACTTTGGGAACCAAAATTAGTCCGCAGAAGTGACCGCTGTATAAAAATGTTCTTTATCACTATCACGCAACCGTTCATATCCAATCAGATTGCAGAAAATGTGGTTGATTCATAACAGTTGGAATTATTCACAAACAACATATTTAAAACTGTTTTCCACCTTTACTGTTTAATATTTATTTTAATATAAATAAAAGCATACGACTTTTAACGTTTTGATTAAAAAATTGTCAAGGAACACTTGATAAGATTTGATTGTTCAGTCGTAACTGTAGATGATAAATTTACACATAGCAGTTTTATCTTATTTAAACTGTATATTATTTATAGACATTCTTATAGTTACAAAACAATTAATCAAATTTAAATATTATTGCATTAATGTTGCACTGATAAACTTTATTCATTACAAGTTCCTTTACAAACCTTTTCGTTTTCTGCCGTGGGTGATCCCACGGTTCCATAGTGACCACATTGGAGACTCATGAACAAGAGCAGCATATGATTTACTAGTTTCAAGTCTTACAGTTCTTATGAACAAATAACGAGAGTTATTTCTCTTTCCTTCCTTGAGTCATATTAATCTAAGTCAACATTCACCTTCATCTTGCATGGGTCAAACTGGAAGACTTTATTTAACTCTGCACCATCTAAATAACATAACATTTAGGTAACTATTAATGAAATTGTCAAATTTCATTTTGAAAATCTGAGAAAAAAAAAATGACTTAGAGAAGTAACTATTGTTACATATTTTTATATGCTTGGTAATTGACAAAAATGATCTATTTCATATATTTTACTTTTACAGCCAAAACCTTTTGCAAAGAAACATCTATGTTTCTATATCTAAAAGGTCATCCGGAAGATATAAATTTTGTGATTTGGTCCCTATGACGTCAATATCATTTTATAGCCTTATTTCAATCCTATTTTGTTTATTCTAATGTGCACAAGACACTAGAGGTCATGTCTATCTTTTATTTTCTTTCTTAAACGAGTAATGATTAATTGTATGAAGCAACTATTTAACATAGAAGGAAGTGGTCAACTAGAATTAATGCTTAATTGCTTATTATTTACATTTGTACTGACCAATACCGCAACAATACAATAATTTTAATAAATGAATGCCATGTTTTCTACATTTTTCGATATAAATAGTTCTGTGATGCCATTCACATGTTGGACACGTAAGGGTTAGAGTCATTAATGTGGAAATAGAACAAGATGTGACAAAGTAGAGCCAATAGTGGGAAAAGTTACGAAAAGAAAATAATTGCCTAGAGGCGGAGGAGGTGGAAGCTGACCAAGCATGTTAATTGTTTACCAAAAATGCAATTTGTTGTTTCAAAGATGATATGGTAAAATTAATAGTACCATACTGCGGATTACATAATAATGTTTTGTTGTTTCTTTACGGTCTGCGCACATACTCTGCGTAAAAATTTATATATTGAAGACCTACAAAGAATACATTTTGGACAGAAATATCGCTATAATGTAGTTGCTTTTGAAAATCTCAGTAATACAGGCAAGTACAGAAACTAATAAAACATACATTATTCACAATATTTTTAAACTCCAAGTACTTACTATACATTCATTTTCGTAATTTTCGGATAACTGATTTATAATATTCAAAACTATTACCTTTGCCCTAGTTTGTCAGCCTTACACTTTCATTTCAAAACTATTTTAGTCTAAGAAGTATTTTAACAATTAAAATTTATGCTAATGGTACGTCGATGCATATTCTTGATGTGCATGTTTATCTTCATTTTCGCATCATAAACAGGCAGAAATAACTAATACAAACATCCTGGTTTAAATCAGTGGCTCAGAATCTCTTACAGTTGTTTATTTGTTGATTTAGAAGTGAGTTTCAGATAATAAGAACAAACAGCGTCACCAATGCCTAGTTTAAATTAATTTTGCAATCGACAGACCGACATTTTTGCGCACGAGTAACGTTACAAATTCGAGGCAATTGAGGAGATTTTAACATGTGTTTGTATTTCCTGTTTATATGTGCTATGCACATGCAACTTCACTGATGTGGACACTCAGGATGGTCAGGATATATATTACTGAAATGCACCTTAATGAGATGTTGTATACGGTAGTGACAAGTCTGTGCACTTGTTATTTTCATAATTCTACTGTGAAAAATTATACGGCAACATAAATATCTAAGTTGCAAAATTAGTATCGTCTTCATCACTTTTGGTTTACAAGTGAACAAGAAACTGTATGCAGTTTATAGTCCCTCCCCCACCATAGTACCAGCCACACAGCCCGCAAAAAGAAAAACAAAACACAACACAGGAACATGGCCAACGTGATATTAAAAGTGATATTAAAGTTCAGCTTATTATACACGTTTAAAGTCGTATGTTATTACAAGAATAAGCAGTCTCATGGCAACGGCTGTGGGACTGACGTTTTGATTACACACCAGTGGCAGCTGATCTTTTTGAATTAAGTATCTTGACATTGGAGCTTTTTATTAAGATTTTATCTGAATAGCAAATATTAATTTGTAATTTTGTATAATAAATTATCTAGAACCTTTGATTGTTGTCATTTTCGCTGTTATTATTTTTATTATTGCTTGAGCACTGACTTTTTCTCGTCTTCCTTTTCAATTCCGGGCACCACTTGTTTTGATGGTTAATAGCTTTAGATTAACATAATTTTCAGTTAGGCTGGTCAATACTGGGCGCAGGTAATCCGACCTACTATATATATAGGTTGCTTGTGTTAGGTCATTGTGCTTCTTCAATGAAACAGCCTTAACTTGAAATCCCTGATCCTGACACAGAACGTATATCATGTGATCATAGGTGTATTACGGAGTTTTGAAAGTTTACTCAGCTTTTAACCGGCATAATGTTTATAACCGTAATGTGAGCAGGATTTGAATGAAGTGCTGATGTAATACATGTTTTTCAAGTTATACAAAGCAATAAACAAGGAGAAACAAAGATATAAATGATTAAAATACTTTCTCTTAATTTCATATCTTTTGACTGGCAAGATATTAGCTATTTAAATTTGCGTAATGCATGACAAAAGAAAAAAAATACCTAGGTAAATATCTGTTCCGGAGGAAATGATTAACAGGACACACATGGAGGAGGTGATATTATGAATCGAATTTTCATTACGTAATATACAAACCACTCATCTCAGGATGTTTGCATAAAAACCTAATTCTGATGTAAGGTTATGTGATACTATCCTAAAGCAAGTAAGAAGATATCTAAAGTTATCATTTTGCATAAAAGTATGCTTCCAACTTAAAATTACATTCTACACGTAGCAATTTACTAGAAGATGCTATGGACTTCTTTCAAGATACTATAAACTCATAGTATATATTTGATTTGGTACTCTCAAGTTTTGCTGTTTATTAGTTATACCAGACAACACCATCATCTATTAATCTCAAACATATCTGAGGCAGAAATGAATTACGGTTTGATAAAATTCCCTATTAAAATTGTATCATTCGTATTTTTCGTATCATATGCTCTACCGAGCCGTTCATAGAATTAATCCAAATTTTGTACATTTCCCAACTTTCAAATATTTCCACAGAATTTCAGATGCACGGTTTCTACGTACTTTGCTTATAGCCGTTTACATACTTCAGCATTATAGTGAATAGCATAAACTATAAGAAATAAACTATATTGCAGTTTTTATGTGATTCGTAGAGACACATAATATAAAACTTGGCAAAAAGAAATTAACCATATTCAAGGAAACATGTTTTTTTGTGTGTGTTCTGAAGCATCCTACATCCATAAAAGTATAATTACATCATATTTGAAAGAATCGAAGAACTCACGTAGTTTGTCCCTATAGTAAAATAATGTGGTTATATGCCTTCCCGTTTCAAAGATTATTTTTTGAAAATATTCTCAGTAATCAGTTGCAAAGAGAACCTGTCATGCAACCTTTCAAATAATTTAACACTGATTGTAGATTATCATTTGATTTAGCAAATAGCATACCACCATCTGCACACTACCAAATAAAATATTGCACTTAATTCATGGTAAGCATACCCTCAGTGTAACTATGTCAATATCAAAGAATATAAATAACAATATAAATAAATCACCTTGCTTGATATCAATATATGCTTAAACGATTGAGATATTTATTCATTATATTTCTTATACAATCTTACTGATAAAAACATAGCTCTCAAAGACGCGACCATTTTATATGTTGATGCCTTCCTTTGTTGATGTGAAGCACATAAAACAAGAGACATTGCAAATCAATAAAGGTACATTCTAGTTTCTTACCAGTGCTCCAAACCTTTGAAATTATGGAATGAAGTAACAATCATTTACTTATCAGTTTGAAAACAAAACAAACTACATTTATTAGTAATTTTATTGAACGTTTCTGTGCATTTAAGCAGTCTTTTTATTCAATAAATGTGTCAAGTATATATTTAAGCGTTAGTCCCCTACAATTCCTTTGATCATTTATATCACCATTTTTGTGTATTGTGAAAATAGGACCATCGTGCTAGGCATCTGGATAAATTCCCTTACTACTGTATCAAAGGAACATTAACACACCTCCGAACATAGGAGTCTCCACTTTTTGTCTGGGCAATGATTCAACACATATTTTAGTCTTATCTATTATGATAATAAATGTGCCGAGAATTTTTCAGCGCATTTAACAAGAAACAACAACACTGTTTAATATAAGTTGAAAAGGCTAAAAGAAAGAATGTGTGTTTTCACACATTTTAATGGATAAAACAGGCAAATGTACTTCGAAGACTCCGGTGATATTTGTTGCGGTGGTGGGTGGGTAAAATGTATATAATTTAACCTTAAGTACCAGGGTAATTATAAAACGGTCTATCAAGTTTTCACTACTATTTATAACATCAGTATAAGAATAATTTTCAGGGCATATATGATTACAAAAAAGCTTCCAAACCGTTTCGTTGAATACGTTTAGGTTTTAATTATCTCCATTAGATTTATTAAAGTTATATCATCACGCGTGGAAGATCATAAAAGGTGATTCGAGAATGGTGAAATTTGAGGCTGACGATAAATATTACAAGATCAACCTTCTTTGATTCAGCGTTTTCCATCTTTCTCTTTTCTTATTGCTGTGAAACAGTCTAACATTAGTAGAATCCAACAGGTAAAGTTAATTACCTTAAAACACGCTACTTTAATCGCCGTAGTAACATTATCCATTTCGGAACTGTTTTATTTTCGCCATTTAGGAAATACATCTGCCCTTAGTTTTGTTACTCAGATTAGTAGTTTTATATTTAGGCCTATTTGATTTTCCATCTTCTTCTGCTCCTTCTCTCCTCATCCTCCCCCGACACTCTCTCCATCAGGATGAACAGATCTTAAAATATGTTTAGACTGTGGACCCTCTTCTATACATGTATCTAATCAATGAGGAGGTGCCATAGCAAATGCCTAAAACGAACTCTCAAAAAATAAGCAAACCGTAGGCTTCAAGTATTTACCTTTTTAAAATTATTTTTCCAAATAATTCATTCACATGATCAGTGACTGAACGTACATGACCTGATTTGATTCCATATTCCGTGTCATGCACATAGTATCGTATATCTGTTATATCCTACAACAAATGGTTCAAGTTGTTTGGGAAAAACTCCTGGATAAAATTTTTGTTCTGTCTAGGTAGTGATGAATCCATTAATCATATTGAAACAGAGTGAAGAAAACATTTTATGCAATTCGACAATTTTTGCCTTAAGAATATGTATTAGAAAAGCAAACTTATGTTTTTTGTAGATATAAAATTGTTTTACTCGTTTCTCCACTCGTGACAGTACAATGTTGCAATTTCACTTTTGAAGTATTTCCTCATATCTACTCAAACAAAAATACTTGAAATGTTCCAACTCGATACAGCTGTATTAGTCTCTGGACTACCAAAATTAGCAAGCTTATATACACTTTTCAAAAACTCGATGGCTTACTCGTACAGGAAGGGGAAAATACAAAATCTCTGCATTAATTTACCAAAAAATAAAAAAAAAAATAAAAAATAAAAATATAAAATCAACAACCATTCTCCGGAATATATCATTGATTTACCCTCCTTTTATTCATGATATAACGTGTTTTATAATCTGAAAACCTCGAACAATATCATTCAATCTCCACAGGGGACCTCCCTGTTAAAAAGATGTATACCAAGACTTATCGACTCGTGGGACGATCTGCCATAATCCGCGAGACATTGTTCATCTAAACTTAGCTTCAAGCAAGAAATTATTCGGCAAAATATACTTCAGTTCCGTTCTTTTAGCATTATATGCCGATTAAGACACAAATATAGGTCGCTAAATCGTGTTATTCTATTAGCAAACATGCATCATTTTCCTTTTCAATGCAGGATGTCGAATAACGCACAAAATGAGCATTTTCAGAGACCATCCATAATGACTATGAATACTGATTGTGTTACACTTTTATCTGGTAACGAACTTTACAGAGCAGAACAAAACAGTTTGCTACAAAATGATTATATATATATATATATATATATATATATATATATATATATATATATATATATATATATATATAGATATATATATATATATAATTGTAATTAGGACAAAAAGTTACAGTTAAAGGTTTACGGACCGGATTGCAACAAAACACAATTTCTCCGCTCATGTGTTTCCTTTTACTCCAAGAACTCTTAATTAATTACTTTGAAAATAAACAGGAACCCGCAAGTAGGAAAATATTGTTTCCAATCATTTTGCCTTCAGTATGTATTTAAAATCTTCTTAGAATGTTTAACAGAATCACCCACCAACCCTCCCAAACCAATTACAAAATTAATGGGATTTAAAAGATTTTCTGTTCAGCATTATTAAACAGAGATGGAAAGTAATATATTTTGTACATCAAATCATAATTTACCTGTTAAAACTGGAGCTGGTAAAGGATGGAAAAAGTAGATACATCCATTTTTTATTGAAACCTATAGCTATGATAATTATGTCATATTAGTATTTTAAAAGTTCTTACTTAAAAGAAGTGAATTTGCAGAATCATACTACTGTAAAATGCCTTTCTCAATATACAGATTGCCCGGAATATATATTCCCAAGAGAAAGATATTATATAATGCAGTGAAATGTATTTTCGAATAAATGAAATAAGACGTAATTTAGAAAATAGATTATATTATATCCTTCAATGTAAAACGCGACAGTTAATTGGGTGAATAGAAAATGTAATGTAAAGTAAGAGAAATACAATTACATCCATTTACATTTTTAAGATCATGTCTACCACGTGTTTTCATATAGCCTTTCTTTGCCATCGTATTATCGTATCAAACTATATATAGCACGGTAATGTCTCAATGACATAACTACACAGCGAAAATAGTCCATACCACAAACTATATCATTCCGCACATATACAATGACTGTATATCACCCAGCAAACGCTGGTATTTAAACACATGGAATGTGGATGTTAAGACTTGATGATTGTTCATTAGGAAAAATAGGATTCCTCTATTCACGTATGTATGCTTTAGAATACATAATTTCTAATAAATTTATTAAAACTTGAGTTAGGATATAAAAAACGGGGATACGTTCATGTCGTAAGGAAAGAATCTATATGTTGGGCTTTAATGCTTACACGTTTATGAGATTTTCTTGCAATATCATCTATTTGATGTATAAAAAAATTACTTGGAGGAAGTTCCGATGAGCATGTAACAATTTAAGATTAAGGACATAATGAAAAGCAAAAATGACTAACTTCTCTAAGCCATATCTTGCTTCACCGAGAATTTTTCCTCATGTCTTTCTATTCATTAAATTGTCTCTAAGTCATCAAAATCTTTCGTAGGAGAACAGCTTTAAAGCCCTAAAGAAGTACTCTCAAGCGTGCAGCATCAATCTTTAGATTTCCAGTTTAAAAGCACGTGATGCTATGAATGCAAGCTCTGTATAGTATTGACTACTTTGATGCTGAATACATATTTATTTTATTATTAGAAAATCTAGCATGATTGCGACGCAGTTAAGATCATCTTTATGCTCATATAAGTTTAGTACAATTATTAGCATTGTAGTTTCACAGCACAGGAGTACAATTTCTAGACTATGTTGTGTGCAGATATTCTGATGTGCTTATGACTCATCAAACTGACTAACTCATGGTGACTATTTTGAAATCTCTAACGGGGTGCTCAATTATTCTTCCTGGTTTCACAAAATTGAGAAGGAAAACTGGTGAATTATCTGATTCCTGAACGGTTTGTTAATTATTACTTACCTCATGACACTTCATACTTTCTCCTTACGTAAGAAGTATACTTTGCTGGTAAACATCCTTTTAAGTTTTTTTTCTACTGACATTGTTCATAAGCAAAGAATAACACCCGTTTGCCATATTGCACATTGGCGTAGTAATATCAATCTTATTTCTAATTATAAATGCTCTGTTCTTGGCAATACAGTTTTTCAGCAGTTCAATAAGCCATTAATCCATGCGAAATCTTTGCTGCGGTTTTTCCACTTGCAAATATTCATTGACAATTTAAATGAATGAATGAATTATTATTATCTACTTTACAGAATCTGTTAAATTTTCTCTTTACACGGTTCATTTGCTATTGTGTTTAATATAACGTTTGCGTTAAGACTCCAATACAGATAGATTACACAATTTAAATTCTTTAATTATTTTTGCTAGATTGGAGAGGAAGTCTTTCTCTTCTACCATATGTTGGACTAACAGTGTTTAAATCGCATTTTTCTACCTTTCATGTTTGAAAATTAAATTCAGTTTATCGAGTTTAATATTTTAGAGAAATGCTTTTGTCCGCAGTGATTCTATATAAGCCTCCCACGTAAGATAGGATTCAAATTACCTAATCCGCTGCTCCTTGAATTCAAACCAGCATTATATAATAATTTGGACTTACTCATACCTTTCAACAGCTTTTGGTCATAAGTTAAGAAATAACTAGCCTCTAAGTTGGCTTGACTGACATAGTGGAACTATTATATAATTCTATAATTTACATTCTACATTAATATAAATTAACATAATATGACGGAAATAAGAGACTGATATAAATACAACCTTTTTTATTAATAAACCCGCTAAAATCTGTCGAAAGATGGACTTTGCTAATTCGTCAAAATACTAGTGAAATATTTTATTCTACAAACTGTAGCTTAGTTTGTGGTGATCATTGGTTTAAAATGAGTGGCAGCATTATTTATCATTGTTTACATTGGTATGACTTCAAGGTTGTTGTTACTCGCGATGACGGTACTCTACTGGTGCTGGTATTTCATTTATAAGTGCAAGTATTGCACTACACATACTTATATATCAGAATTTAAACAAGATTTAAACAGGTTTTGCTGAGCAGAAAAATATAATAATTTGAAGCGTTTTGAAGGGAAAACATTGCTGATCAAGTGGAAGACTTACATAAATGTGCTTCAGTACGGAAAGTTGTCTCTAGAGAAAATTCTGATCAGTGTGTCATGTAAAGGCATCATGTATTGTTGCTGTGACCATGTACCAGAGAATACTTTACACTAAATCTTCTGTTCTCTTTTCTCTTAACTAGGAATGACTATTTATGTATGTTTATAATGAAACACACTGTACATTCTTTCTCTTGATGCATTATTTATATAGTAATACTTTTCTCTAAATAATGGTAAACAGGTCAAATCTCGGGCTCCAACCCTGGCATCTCTGTCTGTCTGTCTGTCTCTCCGGGATAAAAACTACTTTTATTGGTATGACTCAAAGAAGCAAAACATCCAACTAACGGGAAATAACTCCCGAAATGTTATTTAAAAGAACTGAAGGAGCTATATGAGAAACTAAATAAGGCCAGAATAAATTACAGAATGAGAAATGTACTCCAGGAATCACTGTACCAATTCAGTTCCCATGCTGACATGTAGAATTTATCTGAGAGAGAAAAGTATCATTATAATACGATGAATGATTGATACAATATTGATAAACAAATGCAACTAAAAGCGTTTATGAAATAATGCTCATGATCAATTAAAATCAAATAAATTTTAGAGATCATGTAGTCAGGTAAATTATTCAATTGACATAATATATGAAAATGGTTCTGCTGTAAACTTCATAAAGTTCTTATGTAGCTTTGTTGTGATATTGAGATCATTATAAGCCAGTAAATGTGTACAAAGACTGTAGTGTTCATTCAATGACAAAAACAGGCAAACATATTCCATTAGGAATATGCATCTATATTAAGACAGTAATTGACGACACTGAAAAGTTACTCCATTTACATTGAAAAACATCGCAAAAGTAGAGTTAGCTGTTGAACAAATTTCATCAATAATCGATTATGAAATAGTGTTCTTTTACAACGGGAAATAAAAGAAAAACATTTTAACTTAAATAGCTCATCCTAGATAAAAATCACTTTTTATTCACACTTTATCAGGTTATAAGTTAATTTTTATTAAAGCGTTGCTAAAACGACCATGATACAAATTACCAAATAAATGATGGAAAATATACTTCAGTTAGAAAAGCCTTTTTGTTTAGATATGTTCTAAAAACGAAAATGATATTGTTATCAAAATGACAATTAGAATTGGAGATAATGATGGGTGATTCATAAAAATAAAGTTGCCAAAATACGTTTATTAGAAATTGCAACAAACAAAGTTTTAAGAAATACATTTCACCCATATGAGTATATTGATGATTTTAATTTCGTAAAAGAAACCAAATTACTATTAACAGAATGAGTTTAGTTAAGTTTCAAAACCGCAACAATAACAATACATTTTAAACTAATGAGTAACTCTGTATTATTTGGAAACAAGATGGAGACTACTGCAATATGACTTTTGTAGAACTATGTTTTTACGACTCAAAATCAAGCATCACAAAGACTTCTCATTTGCAAGTAGAGCAATTGTACTAGATGATGATTTAGCTTTATCAAGTACTAAGAGTAAAACAAATGAAATGAATCAAGCATATTTTGGAGGATTTACAGAACTTGATGTATCGAACTGGTAGATGAGTGAATGTATTGCAACAAGCTGATGAAAATATGGTGCTCACCTTAATATGAATAGGCTACTCCTCTCTCTCTCTCTCTCTCTCTCTCTCTCGATATATATATATATATATATATATATGTTAGTATATATATATATATATATATATATATATATATATATATATTATTATATATATATATATATATATATATATATATATATATATATCTATATACACATGCTATCGTAACCAAGTTATTTAGAGCATCCCTATTTAAAGGAAAAAAGCATTTACCGTTATTGACACTTGGGGTATTAGTGGAAGCTATCACATGATTGCACGGGAAATTTTCCTCCATTTCCATTTACTGAAAGCATTTGTACGGCCCATACAAGACATTATGCCTTTTACGAATTTTTTGTTTCAGTAATACGGCGTGAATCAAAGTAAACACTATCACAACAAAACAAACATAATTATAAAAACAAATTTAAAACAACAACAAAAACACTCCAACAAACACTTAATACAAATCATGGCTGAGTGTATTTGTTTAGGTCAGTTCATTTATATGAAGTCTTCGTAGAAAAGCGAATTCTTCTATTCTCGATCATTTTCTATCTTTTTCGTGTTTTGAGGGATGTACACTTACATGTTCGAAGCTCAGTAGTCACACACTATTTCAAACAGAATGTGTTGGTGAAGTTACAGGAAGTGGGAGGGCGGAAGTAACGAAAATAGTCTAGAATAAAAAAAAAAATGAAGATCAAAATTTCACGACACTGCCAAAAGCTTGAAAGAGAGTGTTGCTTTCCTTCCACAAATGTTTGAATTTGTCGCTAGAGATAATCCTCATGAAAATGTTTCCTTGCATTTTAATATGCAATTCGTAATATATCTTAAGTCGGAGAAAAAAACATGAAAATGTTATTTTCTATAATCGTTATTAAGACTGATATCTAACTTAAATTTAAGTTTTTGGTCTTAATGGTGCTTAATGAAAAGAAACAAACGCACCCTTCGTAAATTTTAAATGAATAAGCCCCCCCCCCCAAGCTTACCAGCTCAGTACGGCTCATAATAAACGTGAGGTGACTTGAACTGATACTTTCCACTTCCAATAAAATTTTCGTGACTGCAAACCCACGTCCATAAACAAACAAACAAACAAAACCAAAAACATAAACAAAAACAAATCGACACAACACCTGAATAATAGAAATATTTGTTGAACGTCTTTTATTTTTACACTAACCAAAAATCTTTTTCTTTTTAGATCTGACAGGACCAGAATTTTTAATAAAAAAAGGACATTATCTTACTTCTGCCTAGAGTTAATATTATACGAAAATGACTTCAATTGGAATACAGTGTAATACTGAACATGCGAAGAGCGATAGTTCATCTACCAGCCAGTCAGTAACGGATTACGCTAAGAACGAACTCTTGCATGACAATGATAACAGAGATCTAGAAAAATCTGATCTTGTTCACGCCTTGCATCGATCGGAGGCTGATGGAATATCATTATCACAAACGTTCAATGAAAGTGGAGAAACTTCTTCTCATAGAGCAAAACAGATACAGGACACATCGCAAGAAGCGATGATAAACAGCGAACATTCAAATCCGATAGTGACTCCAAAACATATTGGGGAGGAAAATGCAAGTTGGCAGATCGTCTTTAAAAAGTATTCAACAAACGACAACAATATAGAGAAGCAAAAACCACGCGCAGTTGTAGCACCATTTGTAAGCGAAACTGAAACAAGTGATAAGGAAGAGACCGTCTTGAAAACTTCATCCATCGGTGATGGTGAGGACATGGATATTGTTTCCAATCCAGATATGCAGCACGTGATAGTCCGTCAACCAGAATGGTGTCTTTTCGAGGCGTCACAGCAAGAAAGTGAGCAAATAAAAGACAATGTTGAAGAAATTGATTTAGCCCAAAACTCAATAGAGCCTTGTCTTCTTCACAGGAGTTATTCTTTGCCCCCTATGGAGTTGACACAAGTCAGCGTGGAAAAAAGCTTTGATATAATCGTGAACGGTAAATTGAACGACGAATATGAAAACTGTTCTTTGGACGGAGCGTTCACCGAGTTAAATTGCAGTGTACAAAAGTCATATTATATAACGAAGAAACACATGGTTCCACAGGGTGGTGAAATAAATTATAACGAAAGGACACACGACGACATAATTTCAAGAGATTTTGTAGATGAAGAATCATCCAATATTTATCCAAATGAGAAGTTATGTCTGATTCAAATTCAAAATTCAAATAATATTTTCAATGGGAATGATTCAAAGGGTCAGAAATTTTTAAGCAATCGTAAACATTTTACTGAAAGGCACATTAGAAAGAATAGAAATGCAAGAATGAAACGAGGAATATCCAGAAGTCGTGGGGTTCGATTGAGAAGGCCCTTGCACAAGGTGCGTTTTGCTGCAATAATTTCGGAAAAGCATTGTAAGGGTCAGACAAGGAAGAAAAAGATTAAAGGCAAATACGGGCTTGGAAATAATCTCCCACCTAAAGGTGATAGAAGTACTGTAAAGTTTAAGATTCGCGGAAAGAGCGGACTCAAAGATACGAAAAAATGCAAGTCACTAAGCAAAACTGAGAGCTTAAATAGAACTTACCTGCGGCGTACAAGAGATCAACTAATGAAAACCAATGGAAATGATACGTCATCAAAGCCAGAAATTTTGGTGAAAGTGAGACAAAGATCTTGCAGGTTGAAGAAAACGCCTTTAAAGAAAAGTGGAAATAAACGAGACATTTAATCCAAGAATAGTTTAACAACGAATCAGAAAGGTAGCAAAGAAAACAAAGCAGCTTATGTAAGGGTTAAAAGCAAAGATAATATTCAGTCAAAATCAGGTCAAACAAAGAAAGTAATACATCGAATTGATAACCTAATTATCCAAGTAAAGAAGAATGTTTACATATTCTTCTATTTAGGATTCAAACATGGAATTCAGACAACAATTAATTGGCATAATTTATATTCATCGATTCTAAAATGTGTAATTCTTGACTTGGGTTCTATACCCTTAATACAATTAACTGTTGCACCAGGCAGTGAGCTGATATATTGTATTAATTTTGAGGATGAATCACGTCGACGTCAAACATTTCGTACATATAATAACCAAGATATTGTAGGAAGACTTGTTAGAAATGGATTTTTCTACTCTAAAAGAGAAAATCAAATAGTTTGTTACAAATGTGGGGGAAGACAAGGCAGGTTGCGTGATGGTGATATTCCTGAAAGAGCTCATCGTTCTGGTTGCCAGTTCCACAGTGAAACTGACCCTGGCAATCATATTGAAATTCCCGAAAGAAGAAGAAACAGAAGCATGAGAAACAACGTTAGATTGCAGGGTTCCAGCAATTCAACACAAACAAGTCCCAGTCGGTCCATGGTAAATGGAGGACATGAACAGTGTCTAAACACTCCAGGGGTGGTACTTTCCAATCTGTCTTTAGAGAGATCCCTAGGTGAAGTTCATTCAGTGAGTCTGAATCCACTTATTTTTTTTATTCATTTGAAAGTAATTGTGTTGCTTATTACGAACATTAATATCAAATTATGTCATATTGAGACAACATCCAAAAATATTTATTTTTTTCTTTAAAGCATCTTTTTGTTATAAACTATAAAATTATACAGAATTGGCAGCTTTATCTGGAAATCCAATCAGTGTTTTCCAACTTTGGTAACTTCGTTAAATGTTAAAAACATTAAATGATACAAGTAGGGCCTGCCCTAGATCGATTGGACCGATTTGGCTCGATCGGGCCCCGCGCTCACAGGGTCCCCGAGCGTTAGTAAGTTTTTAAAATATATCTAAAGAAAGAAAGTAATTTTAAAGCAATATCATATAAAACCTGTTTAAAAGTTTATTTCCAAATGCAGTGCTCACACGGGGCCCTGCGCTTAAATCCAGGGGGCCCTGCCAAAATGATCCAAAGCGGGCCCCGCGTTTGTTAAAAAGCCGTTCCTGGATACAAATTTACACTTTGCACAGTCATCTTCGGGTATTTAAGAAGCATCACCAGGATTTGCTATAACCCGCACGGAGTGAGCGAGTTGGTATTATCTGCTTACAGTAACGAGAAAAGATTTTACCTAACTATTGCTATCAATTGTCATAAACAAAGCTCAGATGTGAAAAAAAATATTTGTCCTTCAGCTTCATTTAACTGATTTTCTGCATCTAGATTAGTTGTGATCAATATAAACCTTTTTTTCGGTATTTAAAGTATAATGATTCATTTATCACTCAGTATTCTTATTCCACGAAAAATTGAATAAATTTATATAATATCATTCGAATATCTGATTTCATCCCATGGAAAAATGGTTTCTATCTGGTCTAGAAATATATAACTGATCGTTAAGGCGTATGGTGTGTGTGTGTGTGTGTGTGTGTGTGAGAGAGAGAGAGAGAGAGAGAGAGTTATTCAAATCTCTGTATTGCATTACAAAGTGGTATCATAGAAACATTGAGAGAGGGATATCTTTTTCTCAGGGTGCCAGGAAGAGATTTTCATCATTTGCCTCAAGTATTTATTGATTATTTTCGACGACAGAATGATCCCCGTGGTAAGTAGCTCCAGGTTTTGCATGTGTAATAACACTGGTAAAGAGTGTATTCTTTATTCGTTGCTGAATGCTTAATTGTTGTAAGTGCCAACATATTTCCAAAAGCAAATAACAAAGAGTAACTGCACCTTTCTCCAAAGCAAACGTTTCACGGGTTTTTGGTGGAAATTGTATTGTTGTGGACAACGTAAGATACAAACAGAGACATTGATTATATTACCCAAGAAAATAACAGAATGCATATTATTACACATTGAGAAATGCGTGTATTACTTTGATTTTCAATTAAAAGTCTCCCATTTCAAGTGAAGAGTATCAAGGCGGATCTGTTGTATTCATTGTCAATTTTAATTTTTGTGATGCCAATATTGCAATGTTCATTCAAGAAATCAGCAGAAAGAACTATGGATTTTTTTTTCTATCTCTTTTGGAAATAGGCAAAAAAAGATTATAGGTAATTATATGCAACTTTAAGGAAGATTTGTTTCCGGAACATCGAGGTCACGATTTGATTGCGAATTGGGGGTTTATTGAGAGAAAATGGATTTCAAAATGGTTCGCAACGTTATAAAGTGGGATAAGGAATTTACTACGTAAAAAATTTACTACATAATAAAAAATTAAAATCTTAATAGCGCACTCCCCGGGAGGCCGAGTGAATCAGTCCCATGCGAAGCTGAAGTGTGTGAGCTTTTATTATTGAAATATTATTTGATGCTGTATGAAACTGTAAGAGTATTATTGCAATATCTTTAGATGTATTTGAATAAATGATATAGGTGTATGATTTTCATAACTCATTTCGGCTAAATTTCGTACTTTATATTAATAAAGGCTATGTCTTTACAGGAGGAAGAGGTGGACGACCTATGTCAGTCATCCCACCATTTCCGTTCGATGAAGGTAATCTTGTTGCCTATTACTAGTATAGAAATCTTTAACTTAGAATAAAGGTCTTTAACATATTTCAGATTGTATCTCTTTGATACATTTAGACAGAGAAGACAGATATTGAATAAATAGATAGTATGATCTGTTGATTTATATTAATACATTCAGTCAAAAATGCAAATTTATATTGGAATGAAGAAGGTATGTTCAATTAGTTCATAGGCAGTCTTGTGCTCCTTTATTCTGGTCGTATAAATATGAGCAGGTTTGCGATTCAAAGAAAATTCAATGCAAATGATAGTAAAAAAGTGTCGTTCTTAATTCTTAAATTTCATCTAATCATGTTTTTTTTGTTTGTTAAAGTGTATCTGAAACTAAGATAGTTATCACCAACGTTATCACTAGCGGGATAATACCAGTCCTAATGTACATACACATCTATGTATCTAGCTATACATTAGTGAGGTAAAGGTAAGTCATCACCACAGAAATGATCTATTTATGGTTGCATATGAAAATTTACAATGGGATCTGGTGACGTTTAGATTTTGCGCCAAACACAGTTGCTATCCTTTCTTTAATGGGTCACTTAGAACCGCAGATGAAGATCATTTGATATGAGGAACAAATGAGATCACAATATTTAGGCATAGGAAGTTACAGCCTTTGGCCAAAGCCTGACTTTTGAAAATAATCTTAAAAGCGAATAGGTTCTATTTTCTTGCCTGAAGAAACCAACGTTTCCTCCTCTACGCTACTATCCATAAATCTATTTACTCCAAAGTGTTTTAGTTCCCATAATACCTAAACCAGTTAAAGAAGGATATTTTTCAACATTGTATAAATAATGAGGATATTTTTCAACATTGTATAAATAATGATGCTTGGTTAGCTTTTGAACGTTTTTGTGTTTAATGTAGTTTATAGTTTCATCTATTACTTTATGTTGATTGTATTGTGGACAAATGTTTAGCCTGATGCCTTAGGAATATGTTAGACATTCTAGTGCCTCAGCATTTAATATTGACATACATCTGACATTATAGAATCACAATTTCATAATGATTGTGACATTATTTATTTCATTTTTATAATTGAATTCAATCTTAATTTATATATATATATATATATATATATATATATATATATATATATATATATATATATATATATATATATATATATATATATATATATATATATATATATACTGAACGCTTGAAATGTCATGATTTTCACAATGATCCGTGAATATTTACGAAACTTTGATTTGAAATGATTGTTTTTTTTAGGACTACATGATACATGTATATATCTTTCTAACACACTGTCACTTCGGATTGGCATGCATTAATAAACAATGACTATGTTGTTTATTTTAATTTCTACTGATTTCTTCATGCGTCTCTAACCATCCTCTTAGTTGGCAGAAAGTGCAGAATGGGTTTAGTGAGTTTCAATTTATGCCTGTCATAATTCTCACTGTCGTCTGCTTTATCGCACAGCCTCAACCCTACCACACATACTACTGTACGCATTTTCTGTGTAATTGCAGCCCACGAGCAACGTAGGCACATCACATTTCTTCCTCCAAGATCGCATATGAAGGGTATATACATTTTTTCCAGATGAAGATTAGTTTTTAATTTCATCCGACATCAGAACCCATGATAAAATCTCACATTGTTTACAATAAAATACTGCTATATATAACGAAGGTGTTGGTGCAGATGCATTGTCATCCAGAAAGTTTGGTTTGTGGTCATTTGAATATTCTTCTGTACAGTACACACCAGCACACAGAAAAGCTGTTCTGAGCGAGAAGCAACCACACATCAAACAAGATAATTGCAATATATCTGAAACTGAAAAGGTTGTACATTTTAGTATGCTTATCAGTAAAACTCAAGCTTGCATTTACAATAGCAGTTGAGAATTTGTTGAATTCAGGCGGAAGCATTATGCTGTTTGTCCACATATATCACATAAAACATTTACACAAACGTCCGACCCAAATTTGACTAATTAATAGATAAAACACAAATAGCAGAAACAACCTACACAGTAGACTTATATGTGTGACGTCTTGTGCGTACAGAATACTAACACCGCACAAAATCATGTAGATTTGTTACAATACAGCAAGTGCACATTCATAGAAATGCTTTGCTTCTTTCCATCATTGGAACAAAATATTTGCTTTCACTTATTATTTCTATAAATGAGATATTTATCAAGGCAAAACAAGTTTATATTATAGATTATAAAACGGAACTATTTCTTGAATTAAAACAACAGCATTTCGAATATATGCTCGTCGATGTTAATTCAGAAGAACGACAACTACTTCGAAAATTTGGTTCCGAATAAATATTTTAAAATATATAGTAATATTTTATCATTATTAAATAACCTAATTTAGCTGTCGTTTTGCATGTGTTTGTTTGTATATTTAAATGTAATTTCATATTACACTCACATTCAGGACAATCCAACCAATGACAACATGAAAGACTGTTTTTATTTCCAATTAGGATAAACAAAAACAAGTACTGCACATCGCAGCCGCGACAGACGTTGCCGGTTAGCAAAACCCTTTGGTCATCGATTTACTATGAAAAGTATATATGTATATAAATTAAGAAATAATACAATGAAAGCCCTTATAGAGAATTTAGATGAATTGTTTGTGGGATAAAGTGAAGTGCTTATCAAAATCAAAGAGTTTTGAATTTTTTACGTTCAAAAAGAAATCCCGTTTTAAATTAATGTTATTGGTCCATTCATGTTCGTTAAAACTAGGTTTCACTGTTCCTTGGCTGTGTTTAACAGTACCTGCTGTTTTGAAATAGAATTTTACTGTACAGATGCTGCATTACAGAATTCTATCAGCAGCATGAACAACTTTATCTGTTCACAAATGACACAAAACCTGCCATTATTTCGTCATTAAAACCTCCCCAAAATATTTTTGTTTTTATTACTGCTGCGTAAGTTATCGCCATTTTAGATTATCTTTGTTTTATGGGTTCATCTTTTATACAAGATATAAGGTATAATTTGGAATGAAATATATGTATGTATGTATGTCTGTATGTCTGTATGTTTGTATACATGTATGTTTGTATGTATGTATGTATATATGTATGTATGTATGCATGTCTGTATGTATATATGTATGTATGTATATATGTATGTATGTACGTATGTATGTATGTATGTATATATGTATGTATGTTTATATGTATGTATGTATATACGTATGTATGTATGTATGTATATATGTATGTGTGTATGTATGTATGTATGTATGCATGCATGCATGTATGAATGCATGTCTATATGTATGTATGTATATATGTATGTATGTTTTTATATATGTATGTATGTATGTATGTATGTATGTAAAACTAACTAGATAAATTAACTGTATGACTGATTAAAAAGGGCTGATTTCTGATTTTATATCCATATATGGTGTAATCTGATCTGAGTTTGGAAACCAAAAGTGCATACGAAAATAACTTGGAAACTAATTTAAAAATTATATACACTTAGTAAAGTTTCTCTGGAGCTACATAAAACTGAGAATATATACTCTTTATATTTAGAACGAAACACTGTGTATTGAATAAGCTTTACAATTCAATGTCCTAGGAGGAAGATGTAGAAGAGGTATTACTGCTCTACCACCGAGACCACAACCCCACGAATCCGTGTCACCTGCTGATGGCGCAATCAACCGTACTCAAAGTACGTACTTATGAATTGTATGGATATTATTATAGCTTTATGAATGTTATTATTCAAAATATTCTGTTATTATCACGAAATCGGGCAAGTCGTATTAGTATTGTTTCACATCTTTGACATCATTATGTTTGTTTTCTTCATTCATATCTCACGCATCCCCGTGTTGAAATGTACAATTTTGAGAAAAGGCTAAAAGGCATTTTGATGTCTGTTTATTTGGTATCATTTTGCAGCTCAAATTATTTTTACATTTATGTTTGCCTGTACCTTAAGTTTTAAAAGTGAATTCATATTGTGAGTGCAAACTTACAAAAAGCTCAAGCTTTATTTCATCGTCGCAAGGCACTGGCGAATGATGGGGACGCTACAAAATTCCATTTTGTATAATAATTGGGATTTTAGAATGTTCCATTTTGTACGATATGTAATTCCATGTACATTAGAAGAATATCGGATATTTACAGATGGTCTGCAGATATGCCCACAAAGGTTGTAACGAGAGAGAGAGAGAGAGAGAGAGAGAGAGAGAGAGAGAGAGAGAGCAAACTTGGTTATAACTATCCAATATGGCTGCACTTGCTAACTACGATTGATATCACCTTCAATATGAAATTATGGATATCTTTTATTAATTGCAATCGCATTATGCGGAAGTAAAAAGGAGGTTGAGAATGATCATTCTTTAAAACTGAATGTAAGTAAAGTGTGTTGATGGGAAATCATCAAAACACGTTAATTACTTAAAGATCCCAGCAACGAAATTATCTAAAAAAAAAAACAACACAAAAACGTGTTCCGTGATTGGAAGTTTATAAGGTATGCTTCAATATAGGACTCTACACATCTTTTCTGTTGATTTTATAACAGGTTTATTTTTTACTTCAGAAGGTCATAATTCATCACGATCATTTATGTGATCTTTACAATGACCACAATACTGTTATATTATTATTATTATTATTATTATTATTGTTGTTGTTGTTGTTGTTGTTGTTGTTGTTGTTGTTGTTGTTGTTATTATTATTATTATTATTATTATTATTAGGTGTGACAGGTGCAGAAGCAATTTCAACTCCAAGCATGCCCATACTCCTCCCACATAGGTGTGTTTTCTGCAGGAGACGACCAGTTTCCGTTCGGTTTGAACCATGACAGCACGCATTAGCCTGCTATCAGTGTTCTGTGAGAAAGGTCATATGTACTCAGTGCGGAAAGATTATAATGCAAAAAAGTTTTATGTAAAACACTAAATGAAACAGTTGTTTCGCTACTAAAATGATAGACTTTGCCCAAATGTACTTCATTGGTGTGATGTGTTATAGGAAATGTAACGTAAATGCGAAATGTTAGGAAATAATCTCAACTTTCTTCGCAGTGAAATGGTGGTTGAGAGATGTATCCTTACCAATGACAGACCACTCAGCCGTACGTTTAAAAACTATAAAGATTTTAAAGAAATTTTCGGTCTCAGTAAGTGAGGGAAAATGTAAGGATTGTATGGGGAAGGTATCAAAGGGATAGGATTGTATGGGGAAGGTATCAAAGGGATAGGATAACGACATGCAGACTTATTACTAACTGAATACCACATAAACCTTTCTTTCAGTACCGTTAGAAATAGTATGCGGAATTCAAAACTACCTTTCAATTATTTTCGAAAAGCAGGTAGTTATAAAATTATAATAAAGAAAAAGGAAATCGTTTTCATGAATTCTGTATCAATGCTATTAAAGAATGCATTCCTAGAGATGTATTAGCAAAGGATTTCAGAGATTTGATGTCTATCAAATTGTCAGAAGGTACTAATTTTGATATTCCATAACATTAAAAACTTACGCTGCGAAAGGTTTTTGAAAGCAACTGATGAAAAAAGTATTGTGTGGCCTAGATGGAATCCAAATCTGATTCTTAAAAGTTGATGCAGACCATATCCATTAAAGTATTAGCTCCAGTTGAACTATGCCATCAAAGCTAGTTCGTTTCCAGACCAATATAAATATACTAAAGTAAGACCTGTCATGATAGGCCAATTTATATTCTTTCCCTCTTGTCACAAAATGCCCAGGTTCATTTCTAGTGTAATGTTATTCTTTTTTAAATTAAATTCCGATTTTAAAGCTGGATTTCCTTGATAATTATCTAACTTCGGAAAGAAAACCAAAGTATGGAAATTGTAAAAAAATAGCATAGATATTAGAAATTTCTTAGAAGACAATTGTTAAACTGATTCACTTTATTACTTGGTACAGTCAGTAGGTGAGTTTATAAAAGCCAGATTTCCTTGATAATTATCTAACTTTGGAAAGAAAACCAAAGTATGAAAATTGTAAAAAAATAGCTTAGATATTAGAAATTTCTTAAAAGACAATTGTGATACTGAATTTCTTTATTACTTGGTGCAGTCAGTAGGTGAGATTATAAAGGCCAGATTTCCTTGATAATTATCTAAATTTGGAAAGAAACACAAAGTATGAAAGTTTTAGAAAATATTAAATAATAATAGAAATTTACTAGCAGGCAATTCTTATATTGAAAAACTTTATTACTTTGTGCAGTCAGTAATTTAGGTCAGTTTATATAGGCCAGTGTCTAGAGGTCTGATTTGTATTTGGTCTTACTGGATACAGACTGTTATTGACTAATGGGTTTCAATGCCCTCATGGCAATTGACTAATGGGTCTCAATGCCCAGTGTGCAAAGGTTACAGACTGGACAGTTTAGTGCCATGTCATTTTGTTGTGTTAAGTATGTTACACCTAAGTGTTTATGTTCATTTGTTTTTTGTGCAACATTTGTGTGTGTGTGTGTGTGTGTGTGTGTGTGTGCGAGAGAGAGAGAGAGAGAGAGAGAGAGAGAGAGAGAGAGAGAGAGAGAGAGAGAGAGAGAGAGAGAGAGAGAGAGAGAGAGGGAG